>JAVKPL010008262.1:0-11193 GCA_032173675.1 Gastrolobium villosum | reverse complement strand
GTGAAAATGATTCAAATGTTTGAACTCTTCAAATTGATCCAAGATTGGTCATCTGTTTCTTATGCTTTGGTTTTCCTTTTGTATTTCAAATAAAGAAGTCTGATACTCTGATACTAGGAATGGGATTCCACCAATGTACAGTACAGGAATAATTTTTTTTCTTTATCCAAATGTATTTTCTTCATTTCCTTGCAGGGTAATGGTTGGAAAGTTGTTGCCAGTTTTGAAGGGAATTTCCCTAACAGGATAAAGCAACTTCCTATTGACAGACACTTTGACATAAACAATGTCAAGAGGGTAAATCTTCTCCATTAAAATTAATCATATTGTTTAGGCAGAATTTTATTCTTCATATTCTCTTGAGGTGCTTGCTTCTTATATCTCTGTTTTGTTTATGTCAGATTGTCCTAGAAGCAGATGGATATCAACCTTATCTTATCTCTCCAGAGAAAGGTTTGAGGTCCTTAATTAAAGGAGTTCTTGAACTAGCAAAGGAGCCATCACGCCTGTGTGTTGATGAGGTGTGCTTCTAATGTGTTGTTGATTTTGTTCCAAGAGCTAGTAATGCTTCAGTGGGTAAAGGGATAATCCAAAATAATTTGCGTATAGACCTGGCTATTTGGGGCTCTTGTAAAAAAAAAAAAGTCTGTCCTTTATCTCATGCTTTTCTTGGAGGTGGAGGTGGAGCCTTAGGGCTGTTTGTCAACCTTCAAAACCGGACAACTGACTAGAAGGGGGTTGCTTTTAAAATCTTGTTTTTGCTTTAATGAAAGAGTGAAATCCTTATTACCTGTAATATGAACCGATCGTTCATGTTTCGTGCAATATCCTGGGAATCATTTAAGGCTTCTTTGTCTTTATTGCATTCTCACAAGCCATAATGGATTTTAACCTTGCAGGCCTACTACTACAGAGGCCAAGTTGTTCTTGACAGTTATTGCTTCTGATCTGAAGTAAAAATAGTAATGTAAAACCATTACCTTAGTGCTGTGCTGCCTCACTTTGTTCATTTTACATACAGGATCGTTGAGAATGATCTTTTCAAACAAGACTGGAGGTCTAGATCAAAGAATGAGATAGGCCAGTATGTTGTCCTAAAATGGACCCTCGCACTTCTCATTGGGTTAGGCACAGGGCTTGTTGCCTTCTTCAATAACATTGGAGTTGAGAATATTGCTGGTTTCAAGCTTCTACTTACCAACAATCTCATGCTCACGCGAAAGTATGACTATTCTTCTCATTGTGTGCTTTATACCCGTGCCTTGTCTTCATAATTAAGGTTTATTTTATAATTGTAGTTTTAGCATCCTTAATCCTTTTGGTTCTGCATAATGGTTTGGGAAATTTTGCAAATCTGTTTAATTTTATTAATAAAAATAGCATATGTTTACCTAAAAATAATAAGTGGCTGGCAAATACTTATATATATGTTACCTACATTTTGTAACTAAATATTGCAAGACTGGACATTTACACAAACATCATAACAGAGCTAGACCACAACACGGCAATAAAAGATAACCCAAATAAATAAATAAAAATTACTCAAATTTTATCCTGCTGTTTATTTATTATTATTTGCCCCAATTTATTAAATTATAGTACATTTTCTTAAGAATAGATTAATCTCTTGTCTACTCTTACTTAAAGAATGAACATGTCATTCTTAACTCTTTTTTAATTTAATTATTTAGATTTTACTTGAATTTGAAAATACCTGTGGTCTAGTTATCGTCGTCGTCATCATCATTATTATTATTAGGTAAACATATGCTGCGGTTTATTAATAAAATTATGAACAGATTTGCAAAATTTCCCAAACCATTATGCAGAAGTATGAAATGTATAACAGAAAATGAACACAAATTATAAAATAATAGTAATAATATTAAGTTAAAAACCAAAAGGATTAAGGATGCTAAAACTACAATTATAAAATAA
Source organism: Gastrolobium villosum (assembly GCA_032173675.1). Classification (NCBI taxonomy): domain Eukaryota; kingdom Viridiplantae; phylum Streptophyta; class Magnoliopsida; order Fabales; family Fabaceae; genus Gastrolobium; species Gastrolobium villosum. The sequence continues at coordinate 9,252 of JAVKPL010008262.1, read as the reverse complement.
ACCTTAATTATGAAGACAAGGCACGGGTATAAAGCACACAATGAGAAGAATAGTCATACTTTCGCGTGAGCATGAGATTGTTGGTAAGTAGAAGCTTGAAACCAGCAATATTCTCAACTCCAATGTTATTGAAGAAGGCAACAAGCCCTGTGCCTAACCCAATGAGAAGTGCGAGGGTCCATTTTAGGACAACATACTGGCCTATCTCATTCTTTGATCTAGACCTCCAGTCTTGTTTGAAAAGATCATTCTCAACGATCCTGTATGTAAAATGAACAAAGTGAGGCAGCACAGCACTAAGGTAATGGTTTTACATTACTATTTTTACTTCAGATCAGAAGCAATAACTGTCAAGAACAACTTGGCCTCTGTAGTAGTAGGCCTGCAAGGTTAAAATCCATTATGGCTTGTGAGAATGCAATAAAGACAAAGAAGCCTTAAATGATTCCCAGGATATTGCACGGAACATGAACGATCGGTTCATATTACAGGTAATAAGGATTTCACTCTTTCATTAAAGCAAAAACAAGATTTTAAAAGCAACCCCCTTCTAGTCAGTTGTCCGGTTTTGAAGGTTGACAAACAGCCCTAAGGCTCCACCTCCACCTCCAAGAAAAGCATGAGATAAAGGACAGACTTTTTTTTTTTACAAGAGCCCCAAATAGCCAGGTCTATACGCAAATTATTTTGGATTATCCCTTTACCCACTGAAGCATTACTAGCTCTTGGAACAAAATCAACAACACATTAGAAGCACACCTCATCAACACACAGGCGTGATGGCTCCTTTGCTAGTTCAAGAACTCCTTTAATTAAGGACCTCAAACCTTTCTCTGGAGAGATAAGATAAGGTTGATATCCATCTGCTTCTAGGACAATCTGACATAAACAAAACAGAGATATAAGAAGCAAGCACCTCAAGAGAATATGAAGAATAAAATTCTGCCTAAACAATATGATTAATTTTAATGGAGAAGATTTACCCTCTTGACATTGTTTATGTCAAAGTGTCTGTCAATAGGAAGTTGCTTTATCCTGTTAGGGAAATTCCCTTCAAAACTGGCAACAACTTTCCAACCATTACCCTGCAAGGAAATGAAGAAAATACATTTGGATAAAGAAAAAAAATTATTCCTGTACTGTACATTGGTGGAATCCCATTCCTAGTATCAGAGTATCAGACTTCTTTATTTGAAATACAAAAGGAAAACCAAAGCATAAGAAACAGATGACCAATCTTGGATCAATTTGAAGAGTTCAAACATTTGAATCATTTTCACAGCCAGTTTGGTAATATTTACATTATTCTGCTACAGTTTATTTAGGGAGCTCCTTATTCAGCATTTTCAGTGAATGTTTGGTGCATCGTAGGTCCACGGACCAATTCTTGATGATCAGCTTTGACGGTTTTGGCAGAAACAATTCTGCTAGTTTTTGTGGCAATGGGCAATCTATGCATAGTTTGATGTAATTGGTTGCATTTTTAAGGAGGTTCCTTTGGCATATCACTTGATTGGGATAAGATTAGGTGTTTGGCATCCATTTGGTGCAAAGTGTAACAGCCCGTTGTACACCGGTATTGTTAACATTGATTATGATATTAAGCGCAGTTACAATCACAGTGATTAGATTAATTAAATTACGGGCAAATTTTTCTTTTAACATATTTCTTTTCTTTTGCATCAATACATTTTCCGTAATCAATTAAAACCACACTATAATTGTAAATGCCATTTGCGGAATCATACACTTTCTAACATCATAATTCTTTCTTTTTATTCAATTCATTTAAACTCACCATCTTACTCTCACATTTTACCAAGTTGTAGTCCTTTACGTTATCTACGCGTGGTTTCAAACCACGTCTCATTTGGAGTTCTACCCATCAAGTTACGCCCCTTTCTTTTAGTCTAGAAAAAACTGAATTTTCGAAATTTACACTGTGGTAATCGATTACCAGTGGGTGGTAATCGATTACCACCTGTCAAAAATGAGGCAGTAGCCAATTTTCTCAATCCTCTGTTCTGGTAATCGATTACCAACTTTGGGTAATCGATTACCTCACATGGTAATCGATTACCAAAGGCCAGTAATCGATTACCAGTGCAGACAGTAGCCAATTTTTCGTCCCCTGTTGCATGGTAATCGATTACCATGCCTTGGGTAATCGATTACTATGCAGCAAAATGACAGATTACAGCATTTTAAGCCCCAAAAAGGGTGTGTAATCCATCCCTAACCCCTTGGTACTCCACATAACACATAATCATGTCCTAATGTAGGCTCTAGGCCCTTCCATCATGCATTTTCCTTAAGTTTAAACATCATTTACAAGGTTCTCAAATAATGGCCATTTACATGCAAATATGGACCATTTTTACAACATTACTCATCAAGACTTCAAGGCTATGAATGTGGCAATGGACAAGTCCCATGCTCACTCAAAATATACAGTTATCCAAGCCATGAATAATAAACATAAACAAGACTTAGCATATGACCATGAACACTAACAAAAGCATGGAAATAACATCATGCAATATGTTCATGACCTAAGTCTCAAAATACTAATGGTATGCTATGTGCACTCCATAAACTCCTCCAAAATGTCATGCAATCCATGCATCATAGGCAATCCAACGTCCACTATACGGGCTTCTTGCCCGAAGCTCCTCCCGGCTCATAGTGACCTGAAATGTGGTCCCCCAAACACGGGGTGAGATATACGGATATATCTCAGTAAACCAATGGAGCTAGAGGCTCTCTCCACTCCATGGCTCACTAAAATGTATCAAAATGACATAATATGATATGCAAGTAAAACAATATCACCATCCACCTGGAGACACCCAAGAACATCCACTCATGGATTCATGTTCAAGGACTCCATCATATAACTCCCGAGACAGTCCTGGCGCCTCTCCCATGGTTGAGAAGACTCCATGGCAATACCCAACCGGAACTCCTCATGAGCCCTATCCGGCGGACGTCCCACGTTTGGATCATCCTGGCGCCGCTCCCAGAGTCGACTCCACGGCAATACCCGACTGGCATTCTCACAAGGATGAATCCAGCGGATGTCCAAACTCCACTCGTCAACTGGCCAGTGACCACACAATTTTCACACAATACAAGCAATATGCATACAAGCACACAATCACATCATGTCATAATTACATAATCCAACCACAACCTTCCTCTAGGTGTGGTGGAGCTCACTAGGGATTAAACCCAAGTTCCAAGAGTTTACCTCAATACTTAGCAATCCGTTCCAAACGTATGCTCCACTTTAACTTTTCACAATTCCAACCGTGTGAGGCACCCTACAACAATCATCAAATCCAAATTACACCAAAACTCACTTTTCATGAAAATTCCTCAAATTCCTCTAAGTTAAAAACCTATATTTTTCACCAAAATTTAACATAGCATTTCTAGCTTACAAACATGATTCTAAGGCCTTTTCATCTAATAGCATTTTTCCATTTGGGCTCTCTATCATCACACATCTAAAATCAAAGCTTTGAACACAAATTCATAGATCTAAGAAATCAACCATCAAAAGACCACAAATATACTTACAATGTGTTGTATGATCACCACCAAGGCTTCACTAAACCATTTGAAGATCAAAACTCCAAGAAATCTCCAAAAATCAAAGTGGGTCGGATCTGACCTTGCTCAAAACGCGGCCAAGGAGGTGGATTCAAGGCTTCTAAGTGCTACCAATGGCTTTGGAAGGTTGTTTACGATAGATTTCGACACCAAAATCAAGCGATTCGGTGGAGAAATGATGAAATGGGAAGAAGGAGAAGAAAATGGTGTTTTTCTCTCTTTTGCAGGGAAGGAGCGCGCAATGGAGAAGAAAAGAGGAGGAAAGAAGAAGAAAAAGAGGGTGGGGCCAAGTGACTTCGGTCACACGGGTCCCACACGCGATCTAACTTTAACTCCGATAAAAATTCCGATCATAAATTCTTAATCTACGTATTTTTCCAGTCCATGACATATTTTTATTTCTCCAAAATATTGATAAAAATTTCACACCTATCGGTACACTCACACCACAGTATTTTAACACTAAAAATTCACTATTCATCAATTTTTCCCAAATTTGCCTATTTACTCAATTTTCCGCCCTGATTCCATTTTCAGCATTATTTTTGTCATATGAAATCTCTAACTCAGTATTTTTGCCTCATATCACACGGTTGGCAATTTACCATTTTGCCCTTTTTGCCCATTTTGGCCATAATTCATGGATTTTCACTAATCCACCAATTTTCCTTTCACAATATAATATTAAAATTCACATTTAGATATATGAGGTGTTATATTCACCCCACCTTTTTGAAATTTTGTCCGCAAAATTAAATCATACCTGCTCGCTAACTCAGGATACAGCCGGAGAATCTCGTCCTCCCGCTCCCAAGTAGCCTCCTCAGGTGTGCGGCCTTCCCACTGAATCTTCAGCATGGGAATCGCTTTACTTCTCAATCGCTTTTCACTGCGATCCAAAACTGCAATAGGACCAATGGGAGTCTTCAAGTTCTCCCTGATTTCAATATTATCCGGCATCACCACATGTGATTCGTCCGGAACATAACGTCGCAACTGCGACACATGAAAAACATCATGTAAATTAGATAACTGTGGGGGTAAGGCAAGCTGATAGGCCACCAATCCTACTCTTTTCATAATCTGATATGGCCCAATGAACCGTGGACTCAGCTTCCTCACACCCAACGCACGGCCAACACCTGTGACCGGCGACAAACGTACGAAAACATGGTCACCTTCCTCAAATTCCAGCGGTCTATGCTTATGGTCATAGTAGCTCTTCTGCCGATTCTGTGCCTGTTTCAATTTTTCTCTGATCATTTCAATTTGCACCGTTGTTTCCTGCACAAAATCCGGACCAAATCTTTCTTTATCGCCTACCTCAGTCCAACAAGTGGGCGTACGACACCTCCTGCCATACCAAACCTCATATGGTGCCATACCCAGACTGGAATGAAAACTGTTGTTATAAGAAAATTCCACCAGTGGTAAGTACCTATCCCAGGCATTACCCTGTTCCAGTGTACAAGCTCTCAGCATATCCTCAAGTGTCTGTATGGTCCTCTCAGTCTGACCATCAGTCTGCGGGTGATAAGCAGTGCTCAGTCGAAGCTGAGTGCCAAAAGCCTGCTGCAAAGCTCCCCAAAATCGTGAAGTAAACTTCGGGTCCCGATCACTAACAATGCTAATCGGTATCCCATGGAGTCTAACAATCTCCTTTACATACAGTGTAGCCAACTTCTCCGTGGTGAAATCCACTCGTACTGGTAGAAAATATGCAGACTTCGTGAGTCGGTCCACAATAACCCAAATTGAATCATAACCAGCTTGAGTTCGCGGCAATCCCACAACAAAATCCATAGAAATACTTTCCCATTTCCATTCAGGTATATCCAGCGGCTGAAGTAATCCAGCAGGTTTCTGATGCTCTATTTTCACTTTCTGACAAACCAAGCACTTAGACACGTACTCTGCAACATCCCTTTTCATCCCAGGCCACCAGAACATAACTTTCAAATCTTGGTACATTTTTGTGGCACCTGGGTGGATAGCATATTGACCCTTATGGGCCTCAGTCATAACTTCCTCTGCAAGTTCCTTGGGCACAACAATCCTGCCCTGATATAATAACAATCCCTGTTCATTAACAGATATGCCACTCTGGCCTTTCAAATACTTTATACTTTCATTTCTGATTTGAGTCTCCTTAATTTTCTCATGCAACTCATTCTCAATCCGAGTCAACTCCATATCACACATTCTTCCCGCAAAGAAATCCGTTATCTTCATGTCACGGAATTGCTCAATCACTTCATTGTCCCACATCATCATATGAGATAAATTAACAGACTTCCTACTCAATGCATCTGCCACAACATTGGCCTTTCCCGGGTGGTATTTCAGCTCAAAGTCATAATCTTTCAAGAATTCAACCCATCTACGCTGCCTCATATTCAGCTCCTTCTGATCAAACAAATATTTCAAGCTTTTATGGTCGCTGAACACAGCAAATTTCATCCCATACAGAAAGTGCCTCCAAATTTTCAAGGCAAACACAATAGCAGCAACTTCCAAGTCGTGCGTCGGATAATTTTCTTCATGCGGCCTTAACTGCCTAGACGCATATGCAATCACTTTTCCTTCCTGCATCAGCACGCTCCCTAAACCTTTCTTAGAAGCGTCACAATATAATACAAATTCACCCTCCGGATCAGGTAGAGTCAACACCGGAGCAGTAGTCAATTTCTCTTTAAGTAGCAGAAAACAGTCCTCACATTCCTGGGTCCACACAAAAGGAGTATCCTTTCGTGTCAATCGGGTCAACGGTAGAACCATTGCAGAAAACCCCTGTATAAACCGGCGATAATAGGCCTCTGTAGTAGTAGGCCTGCAAGGTTAAAATCCATTATGGCTTGTGAGAATGCAATAAAGACAAAGAAGCCTTAAATGATTCCCAGGATATTGCACGGAACATGAACGATCGGTTCATATTACAGGTAATAAGGATTTCACTCTTTCATTAAAGCAAAAACAAGATTTTAAAAGCAACCCCCTTCTAGTCAGTTGTCCGGTTTTGAAGGTTGACAAACAGCCCTAAGGCTCCACCTCCACCTCCAAGAAAAGCATGAGATAATGGACAGACTTTTTTTTTTTACAAGAGCCCCAAATAGCCAGGTCTATACGCAAATTATTTTGGATTATCCCTTTACCCACTGAAGCATTACTAGCTCTTGGAACAAAATCAACAACACATTAGAAGCACACCTCATCAACACACAGGCGTGATGGCTCCTTTGCTAGTTCAAGAACTCCTTTAATTAAGGACCTCAAACCTTTCTCTGGAGAGATAAGATAAGGTTGATATCCATCTGCTTCTAGGACAATCTGACATAAACAAAACAGAGATATAAGAAGCAAGCACCTCAAGAGAATATGAAGAATAAAATTCTGCCTAAACAATATGATTAATTTTAATGGAGAAGATTTACCCTCTTGACATTGTTTATGTCAAAGTGTCTGTCAATAGGAAGTTGCTTTATCCTGTTAGGGAAATTCCCTTCAAAACTGGCAACAACTTTCCAACCATTACCCTGCAAGGAAATGAAGAAAATACATTTGGATAAAGAAAAAAAATTATTCCTGTACTGTACATTGGTGGAACCCCATTCCTAGTATCAGAGTATCAGATTTCTTTATTTGAAATACAAAAGGAAAACCAAAGCATAAGAAACAGATGACCAATCTTGGATCAATTTGAAGAGTTCAAACATTTGAATCATTTTCACAGCCAGTTTGGTAATATTTACATTATTCTGCTACAGTTTATTTAGGGAGCTCCTTATTCAGCATTTTCGGTGAATGTTTGGTGCATCGTAGGTCCACGGACCAATTCTTGATGATCAGCTTTGACGGTTTTGGCAGAAACAAAGAGGCTAGATTTTTGTGGCAATGGGCAATCTATGCATAGTTTGATGTAATTGGTAGGAATAAAACTCTCGTATTTTTAAGGAGGTTCCTTTGGCATATCACTTGATTGGGATAAGATTAGGTGTTTGGCATCCATTTGGTGCAAAGCATGGCCTTTTTAACAGGGTTTCATTAACAAACATGTTAAGGGAATGGAAAGCTCTGTTCCTTTGATTATTTATCTTTTCTCTTGGTTGTTTTCTTGTTCTTTTGCTTAGGAGGATTCCTTATCCTTCTTTCCCTTTGTAATGTCTTCTTCTAATCTTAATAAATTTCCTTTTATAACACAGAAAATAAGGTGCAGCGCCAATTCAGTATTATTTGTACAATCTCGGCTGTCTTTTGGGTATTCTCTTTTCCAGCGAAACATACTAATAAATTTATTTATTAAGAAAATAATTCTTTAAAGAAGACAGAGAGAAAAGCACAGAAGGAGGATAAGAAGATATCTTCCTAGAGTGGGGGGAAAAACACACATCAATAGAACAAAACAAGCCAGTTTCTCTGAATATCCAAGAATGAAACCCCTGTGAAATGGCCATTAGCTGAGCACATAGAAGCTAATAAGATCACATCCAAAGAGTGGAAACGGTAAGAAATTATCCTTGAAAATTCTGACATTCATCTACAACTAAAGGCACCAACTCACTGCATATTGCACAGGACCAAAGGACCTTTCCATATTCACTCATCCCAAACCCTCTAATAAGACCCATGAGAAATATCTACAAACTCTTTTGACAAATCCAGTTTTCCCCAAAAATACTAAATATTATGCACCCTTAATGTTAGGAAAAAAAAAAACTACTAACCTCGCCTCCAGTAAGATGTTGAAGAAATTTGTCCTCAAATTCACGGCATAACTCCAAAGCTAGAGCTCTTGTACCTTCAGAACCACTAACCATTTGTGCACCAAGCTTCACTAACTCTTCCTGAACAATTTGAGACTTTCCCTGAAGACTGCAGCATTTTAAATAAAGGATTATGAAAGGTTTTAGGTCCACTCAAACTATACCAACTTTTTTTATTAAAAACAAAAAATTTAACCTCCCCTCCCCACCTAAGGGTGTGGATGGGTCAAATTGAATTGAATTTCTTGAAGAACTGAATCAAATTAGTTTAAATGGTACGGTTCGGATTGAAAACGGTTCAGTTCAAAACCGGTTCGGGTCAAACCTATTCTGAAAAGGAAAAAAAATGAAAAATAAAGAGATAAAATGGTTTGGTTCGGTTCTTGAACTGGTTCTTTAAAAACCAGTACGATTCATGAACTGGTTTTCAAAAACTGGTTATTTTAAGAGCAGTTCGGTTCAGTTCATAGTTAAGTTCAGTTTTTTGGTTCTTTTGCACACCCCTACCCCCCCCCCCCCCAATAAAAAAAAAAAAAAAACTTAGCCTGTTGTCTTTTCTTTTCTTTTTTGGTTGGGTTCACTTAAAAGCCAAGCTAACCCAACCCAACCCAACCCATATCTACTAAGCCTACATTAGTGTTTGTTACTAGTTATCAGTTCATTATATAAATACTAAGAAGTAAGCATCGATAGGAGCTGAACCAAGTAATCTCAGATCACATATCGAGTTATGGAAGTTGAAATGTTGATTCCATTTTCTCTTATTATTCAGCCTCATCTTGCACACCATGCTCATTTTCCCTAAATCCCACTCCTAGCTACTTGACTTTTTACATAGCAATTTTCCGACATTTTCCTTTAAAATTTTCATAGATTT
>JAVKPL010008261.1:10000-11162 GCA_032173675.1 Gastrolobium villosum | reverse complement strand
AAAGGAATGAATGAAGGTCACGTAAGAACTAGCCTAAAACCGAACTTGCATTTATAGTTTACCTTTGGGATGGTTTTGTCACTACTTGAATGAGATAACTTAAGAGATAGAAAACTTGTTCTGGACCCTTTTTTTTGTGTCTTCCGCGTTAACTGAATTAAAATGAATTTGCAACATGTGAAGGGTACTCTTAGCACACTTTAGACTTCGTAGGAATGGACATGTAATTAATTTGATCATGGACACCTAGTACAGCCTAGCCGAACCTGAGTGCTTGAGGGGACTTGTAAACTTCGTTTTTAACAAATTAAGGTATGAACTATCAACCAAAATTTTTCTCTATTCTTGGAACTTTGAGAACCGAGCAAATTACAAGAATTGGAGAACATTTTATTTTGACCACTTATTTCCTGGATTCTGTCTTTTTAGAACAGCTTTAGATTTTATATTCATTAGACCAAAACTGAATTTGTGAGCATGAGTATAGCTCTTTGTTCTATTGTAAAGCTGATTCCTTGGACTTAGAAAAATGATTAAAATTGTATGTGCTTGGGACTTAGGGGCAGTATGTTGAAGTTTTATTTTATTTATATTCTTTTTCGCCCTCTTGGTCATGTGAAAGTGAATAATTCTAGGTGCCTAGTAGTGGGTAGAAAATCGATTATGTTATGTTGAAATTTCTCACTGTATTGGTTGTTAAATCATTATGAAATCAGAATTTTGTTTAGAGTAAAATAGCATATCTAACCGAAGGGCTATACATGGCAGAACCTAGGATTTTGTTTCTATGACCAGTTAGAAATGGCATGAAGTCAGGGAATTTATTTTTCATGAGAACCTTGAGCAAACCGATTATGTGCCTGAGTTGGGGGCATAGAATTATTGTGCATCATAGGAATCAAAGCTTGAAACTTTGCTTTGGTTGTGCTTGTTTAGGTGTGCATCAACCTTAGAGTGTGGACTGAATTCTGTTGCTGCATGATTAATTACTTGGACACACAGGTAAGTGTCAGGCGATGTTGCCTAATGTGACTATTGACTACTGCTATAAAATTATGACATGATGCTCCATATTCCGTAAAAATATTATGTTCCATTATGATGAAAGGAAACTGCCAAAAATGTGCCGTGATGGCTATATGATGATGAGGTAAAGACGTTA
>JAVKPL010008261.1:0-5000 GCA_032173675.1 Gastrolobium villosum | reverse complement strand
GAGAAGGGAAGAGAGAGAAGAGGATGAGAGAGAGCTGCGAAAACAGGGGATATTTAGGGATTAAATGAGGACCGTCGGATCGCTACTACCAATCTATTGGTCGTAACATTGGTCGTAACTTTATTTGAGTGTCACAATATCCTAACCCTAATAAAAATCTTAAAAAGTTATAAAAGATGAATGAGTATTGAGCAAGGAGATGAGAGTTGAGACAACTCAAATATAGTCGAAGTCAATGATCTATTGAAGCCCAAACAAAAATACAACGTCATTCATTGGAGAGATAAGTCACAACTTCTAAGCCAACTCAAGCCATGAAATTTTGACAACAACGCACAGAAACAAAATGTGGACAAAATTCTCTTGTTACCAAAAAAAAATTGTGGACAGAATTCCTATTTTAGTCCTTCACTAATAGTTTATTCTCAATTTACTCCCATCTCTATTGTCATCTTGCATAGCTGCTTCGTTATCTTAATCAAAGCATGAAGGAAAAAATGAAATTGTTTGAGTTGCTGTCTCTTTCATAATCATACCTAATTTTCCTGGTTTTTTTTTTGGTAAGCTAATTTTCCTGTTTAATCAAGCCATTGATATGTGTTTGATTAGCTTATTTATAATTCAAAATAGTATATAATTAAAGGATTTAATTCTCTTATATTGTAAGGGATAAAATCATCTCCTACAAAGATAAAAAGTGTGTGTGATCCATGTTTTCTTTTTTTCTCTATTCCATTCACATGGAACTCATATACTTTTATGTGTGTATAAGAGATAATTTTATCTCCTACAATATGAGAAATATCAAATCCAAAATTAAATTTTTTTTTCATAAAACTTAAAAAAAAAATCAAACTCCGATCAAGCCATATCTGGGTTGAATCTGAAAACCACTCACGACGGATAAATTTTTGGTGTATTAAATGTATCCATCTCGGTATTTTTTTTTCACATTTGAAATTTTTTTTATCATTTTTTTAAAAAAATTCCGCCAGATTTAAAAACTTTCTTGTTTGGAAAAAAAAAATATGTCCAATTGGATATTACCAAATTTTTTTGGCAGACATGAATCAGTTGTCCTTTCCTTGAGTTGTAAACAAGGGCAAAGATCCGTTATAAATTTTTTTTTATAAAATTTTATAAATTACATTATATACTTTCAAGAAAATATAGTATAATCTAGTATTTTCCCAAAAAAAACATAATATAATTTATTAAAATTTGTAAATATAACCATTTTCTTGCGAACAAAATTGCCAGCACACAAAACTCGAGCTACTCCATTTTAATTTGTACAGGGGAAAGTCAACAGTTTACCATGACAAGCTTATTACCTCCACATAATCACTTTATTTTTTGGGTTTATCCACATAAGCACTTTTGTTGTTTGTGGAGCTTTCCATTTCCAGAGAAAAGTTGATTGCATACCTTTTTCACAAGACAAATTGACGAATCTAGATAACTAGCAACAGCAACATAACTCGTAAGCACCGCAAAATGTCAAAAATTGCGCGGTTAAATGGTTGGTAAAGTGTGACTAACATGAGCTTTTCAGAAATTTCATTCAAGATACGCTGCAGGTAAGTCAATGAAACTCTGTTTATTTTATATCAAAATTTGTTGGTACTTTCGTTTTAAATAAACATGGTACTTTTTTGCTATGAAACACCGATATTTCAAAAATCATGACGTGTCGTGTCCAACACTCTTTTACACTCCGACAAGTGTTATAGAAATTCAAAAAAAAAAAAAAGTTCAAAGATTGCGTTGCGTTGAGTTTTTAGTTCTAACTATTAGATTCGTTGGATTATGATTACCATTTAATATAAATATTTGAGATATCTTATGTTTTTTTGTAAAATTTATTAATATTATAAGTTTAGATTCATTTTTTTGTTAAATTATTAAATATTAAATATAATATACACTATATAAATTAAAAATATTATTTAATATCAAAACGTGTTCTAATGTGTCGAAATCTAACATTTTTTAAAATTAACGTGTCAGAGTGTCATGTCGTATCGTATCACGTGTCCCATGTCAGTATCGGTGCTGCATAACTTGTTTGTATTAGCTTATTCGTGATAAAAATAATTTTTAATTAAATAAATTGAATAAAAAAAGTTATTTCTCTAGAGAAAGCATTTATCAAACATTCGGTGCATCTTACTTTAATTTGGAAGGGAAAAGAAAAGATTCAACTTTAGTTAGGTTGAACTTGAAAGTATGAACGAAAACTATTCACCACAAAGGAGGATTTGAAGAAAAAAATTAAATTAATTAATTAAGGTCAATATCTATTAATATTATTAATTGGTTTACTTAATTCATTTATTTTATATGTAGTTTTGACGAACCAGATAACACACTGACTATTTTTCAATAGATAAAGATTTGGATTAGAGGAAGGCATGCCCTCAATTAAGGAAGATTACTAATCAAAATGAGAGCTTATGGTTAGAATAAATATTACCTACCAACGAAAAATAAATAAAAAGATTTGCACATACTTTTGAATTATAATTAAACAGGACTTCTCCTGTAGCGTGGGATGAAGACTTTTTCTTCTTCCCTTTGCAATTTGATCTCTGTATTTTATATTGTATTGTAAATCTTATGCAAACATCTGAAAATAGTTATATATTTTTGTCTAATTATCATGCTGTATTCAAATTTTGGTGACGAGGGATCAGTCTTATTCATCTTTATAAAGTCAAAGTACAGTGTCTAATAAATAGGGGCGTGACTTTTCAAACTCGTTCATTCATTTTTTTGATTTATTTTTTATTTTTTTGACTACTGTTTATGGGAGAAAATTAGGCATGTGAGTCTAGATTACTTTTAGTTTTAATTTCAAAGGTTTAATTCGAAATGATTTGGAATATGATATGCTTTTTAGGTAAAGATGTAGCAAAGAATGTTCGGTGGACTTGTAGCCGACACACAAGGAAACTTCAACGAAGATATTAGTTAGAGTTTTTTTTTTTTTTTTTTTTTTTTTTTTCGGATGATATTGGGGAAAATGAAACGCTGCAGTTTGAACTTAAAACCTTTAGAAATTATAATTTAAAAAATATTATAAGGCACTTTTCCTAAAATATTAAATAAAAAAAATTATTTGCTGAAATAAGAGTGTATACTATATTCATATGCATCAATCAATAAATAATACAATTAAAAATAACTTTTTTCTTTTCTTAATTCTTTATTTTTTTTATTTTTTTTTGGTAAACTACTTTGTTTTATTCTGTCTCTTTTATTTATTTTTATTTTTCTTTATTTTATTCCTTTTTAATTGTTTATTGCTATTTTTAAATTTTGTTATTTAATTTTATTCTTTTTTTCTTAATCTTTTCATTTTTTTTTTGTGTTGATGTACTACTAAACCAGACTAATTTGGGATAAATATATAATTGATGTTAATATTAATATATATACTGATTCATGAATTACTTGACAAATCCAATTCAAACATGATTGAATCCCTTGTAAAAATGACTCTTTCAAAATTATATTTTTATTTTATTTTCAGGAGTCTGAATATTTCTCACTTGAATTAATTGTTGTTGATTACATAATATTATAGAATTTGATGATGCTTCTTTACTTTATTTATTATCACATTGTAGGTTTAAAACCATTACATTCATAAATATGCTTTTAATAGTTTACAGTTTACACCATTTTCTATAGGCATTTTCACCCTTTTATTCTTTATTAATTATTTAATAATCATTTTGGCCCTCACTAAGAACTATTTACCAATCTGCACCTCTTTAGTCGATTAAGTCAAAAATGTAATCGATTAAATGGTCAAAATAGGCAAAAATCATTGACTAGAAGATTTAGTCGATTAAACTCCATATTTAATCGATTAAATCTCTTATAGATAAGGTTGTTCTTCTGATAAAGAGGAAGATTTAATTGATTAAGTTGAAGATTTAATCGATTAAATCTTCATTTGATTATTTAATGGATTAAATTGAATATTTAATCGATTAAAAAATGATAAATTGGTAAATAATTTTCGATCATAATAAATAGTTATTAAATAATTAATGAGTGACCGATTCATCTTACTACAATTGTAATTAGATACTCAATTATGATACTTAGGAGTTTGAAAGAAACAAAAAAAATTATTTAGACAATATATTAATTCACATGCGTCTTATAGTTTCACGTGGATCAATCAATATCTTCCATGATAACTGATAACCGCCACATCATAATTGGTTCAATTTTATTTTATTTTATTTTTTAAGATAAGAGACACCACGTATAATGGCGTTAAAACCATTCCATTTTAATAAATTATGTTTTTTGAAATATTTTTTTGATAAATACTTTTTTAATTTACCATTTTGAAAAAAGTTCCGTATTATTGTCAACGAGAGTTCAACCAGAGTCACAAAGCATAGGCTCTACAGCAAGGTTCATTTATAAAATACAAAAATGTTTTTTTTTTTTTTGTTTCTATTAAGTGTATTTGTTTTCTAAATCAAATTAAACAAATTTAAGTCATCCCTAAATGATTCTAAACACAGCATATTTCATTCCTATAATCTGCTTGGATAGTTGTCATTTAATAACTGGGATAACCTGCACAGAATGTCACACAGCCACCGTTGTTTTTATTTCTCTTATCATATAAATACATTATAATTTCTTTCTTTTTTTATAAACTACAGGTATACGTCATAACTTCTTTATAATTAAAAAAAGAATATTCAAGTCAATTATAAAATCATTTATAAAAAATAATCAAAGATGTAAATATGTAACCACGTGGGCGGGTCTGATGGTTCAACATCTTGTCCCTCAAGCAAGTGGTTGGAGGTTCGAACCCCAACTCTTATGAATGGAAAGCATTCCGACCGTGGCCAGCTCTTTAATGCTTTGTGCGCTGACCCGGGGTGAGGGATTAGTCCATGGCTATCGGCTGTGGGGATACCCAGATGTAATCCAAAGATGTAAATATGTAGTCTCAAGTATAT
>JAVKPL010008260.1:0-110025 GCA_032173675.1 Gastrolobium villosum | reverse complement strand
AGCTGCAATGCAGATGCTCCATAGTTATATAAAAATCCGCAAATTTCGAAAACCTTGAGTAAATAATAAAATAATCGAAGAAAAAGTAGGAAATGTATTAACCTATCTAAAGAAATGTACATCATTCATGGGCTAATACTCTCGAAATGTTTACACAATTTTCACTTTTGTTGGGCATGCATGACTTTTTTATATTCTAAACAATCTTATGATATCCTACTTTTCATCGATTTGACGCATGGGTTGGAGTATAAACAATGGAGATGGAACTAGGTAGTTCCTAATAAAATCCCAAGAGTTACTTTACTCGACCAACTTGCATTTCTTTGGACATCATTTGACAAAGCATACAGACCTTTACCAAAACTTGAACTCTTTCAATTAGCTCGTGTTACAGTTTACAACTGACAAGTTGAGGCCAACTCTACATGCTAGCCTGTTATATTATCTCAAGTAAAAGTTTCAACTTAAACCCCAAGATGTGGTCTCCCTACCCTAAAAGCAGAACTGTCAGCAAATAATAAAGACATGCGCTATAGCTTTACTCTATTAAGTTACCACTCTCTTCGTTTACTCAGAACAGCAACAATGTATCTGCATTAGTCATAGCCGTACATGCCATGTTTTACATATCCAAATTTCATATAGCATCCACAACAACATCTTATCTTTGCCTTCAACAAAGTTTTGATCCGTTGAAAACATATAGCTCCATACTTAATATTGATGCTAAAAATCGTGTCTACTACTATTTTTGTTGAGATGAACTCATAACACATAAAAAAGTTCATACTTGACATTCAAAATTTTATTACTTTATTATTAGTGTGCTTATGCATCCCACATGCATCAAAAGGTGCACCTTAAACCAATCAATTATACTGGAGAAACTAATCACAAGATTGGGTTATATAACTTATAAAATATAATTCTTAATTTTTTTCCAAAACCAAATTTATGCCTGAGAAATCTCACAGTACTTATTCAAATGGCTTACCTGATGAGCATCATTAAGAGGAATATGAACTGTGCTATTTGGAAAGATAAAGTGCTCCTGCGGATTTCCAGGGTATTTTCCATGTGAATTTGAAGCAAGATAAAGAGTGCCACTCCCTTTGAGAACTATAAAAACTTCTTCACAGGAATGCCTGTGAATTGGGGTGTGTGTTCCTGGTGAAAATGTTTGAAGCCATACTTCAACCTGTTCCAGAAAAGTTTGGAAATGTGATAATATATAAACATATTGAACTATCATTGACCACACAGATAGCAGCCAAACAAGATTGAATACCTTAAAATGAGCAGTTTTGGACTATGAAATATTCTAGTAAAAGCCAGTTTCTTTTAACTAGAAAAAAGAACAGTACAACTTCATCAACAACAAATCTTTTGTTCCGATAAACAAAAGGCATAACCATCAAGTATTACACACAATCAGCCGCTCGCCTATTTAACTCCTTTCTTCACATTTACTACTTGAAACCTATCATGTAGGACAATTTGACAGCATGTTTGCTTAAATTTAATATTCTAGTAATAACTAAAATTTATGATTGTCATGTGATATATTTTCCGTCAAATAAAATTATGAACTTGAAATATGTTTAAAGGAAAGAAATGCTCCGAAAAATTAAGTTGGATACCTCTTTCATTCCATGCAAGATTGAACCTGCAACAGTTATGTGTGAGAGACCTTCCCTACCATAGTTATCCTGAGGAGTCTCACTGATATTTCTCACCAGTGGTAATCCTGCATATTTATGCAGACATCACCAGAAACATTTTAACAACTTTACTAAAGAAAAAAAAAATATGGGAATCATCATTTGGTATGGAAAACAAACATCTGGAAGAATAAATGAAGATGAAGGTCACGTGGATACGTTACAAACTTAGTCTCACTGACCAGTGACCACGCTGTTCGTTATTCTTTTCACACCCAAAAGGCTTAATAGTAACGAGGGATTTATTATCGTTTATTGTTCTGAAGAATCATATACCCATTTGCGAGAGTCCACCATAGAAGTGCATGCTATTTTTAATGATCAAAGTACATAAGACACGAATAATAGATTGAAATTGAATGCTTGAATAGCAAGCACAAGTTGGTCATGATGCTGAGAACAATCATCGAACACATACTATTCACATAAAAACGAGCAACCTATTCACATAAAATGAAACAGAGATGCATTATGAAGTATTTGGTATAAGGAAAAAAAAAATCAGAATCCAAAAAAAATTACAAAGGGAAAAAGAGCATAAAAGAGGAGAAGGCAACATAGTAAGCACAACAACTAACCAGTCACAGAGCACGGAGAAGAAGCTAGTGCGATTGCAAAAAATGGGAATAGGCTGAACAACAACGTCAGACTCACACAACATCCTCCCATCTTCTGACAATTTCTACCAACGTTGTGCACACTAGAGAATACAACAGTACAATGGAACAACCACCTCTAAATATAAATTCATAAAATGGCTTTTTACTGTATCATGATCGATGATTAATATATCGGTGTTTGTCATTCTAGATGACACAACTTATATTATTTTACTATTGGGACCTATATTTTTATATATTTTTTTTCCACGTTCTGTCTTCCTTTATTTGTGTCTCACACACTCAAAATGACACATTTTATATCTTTTAAAATGATATATATCTTTCGGTTAATATATACCACACATGGACATTACTAGAAGTATCTAGTATATATTCATTTTTTTATGTCATTATTTAAACTAAAAGAATTCGGAACAGTATTATTAGACTTAGTGCTGATCAGGCTCTCTTTCTTTTTTTTTTGTCTGAGACACCAAGTAAACGACACAAGATGATCCTATTTGAGTAAGCAAAACTGACTGACCAAACCAATTTGATTATTTCTTACGGAATTTTTTTTCACTTTATTTATTTATTTTTAAATTAAAAGTTAAAATACAAAACAAAAATAACTAATTGTTTCTAAAAATAAATAAAAAATGTTATAATTTATAAAACAAGTCTTATCAAATGATTTTTTTTTTGTTTTTTTTAAAATCATTTAAAAAAAACAGTATTAAAACAAGGCCATATCTAAACTCAAATCTCATTACTTACTTTTTCATATCTATTTTAAAAATAAATAAATAACAACAGTAGTTATTAGCGGAGGGTTAAGGACAAAGAAATTTTGGTCTTGAATTTGTTATATATTTAACGGGATTGCGAGTCTCCTAAAGATTATTTTCTTATGCAACACATATTGCACTCCATTTTAAAAAAAAAAGGAATGGCACAAAATTTGATGGATTTGTATGAAAGAATATGTCTCTCTAACAACAAAATAGACATATTCTCTTATATTTAATTGATGTAATGTCATCATGTGAAGGGATTAATTGTTCCAATTCAAAGTAAATGATAGTTTTTAAAGTGATTTCATGTAATTTATTTTTTTAAACATCATACGTTAATTGATTAACAAATTAATAATTATTTTTCCAAGCATTGAAAATTATGAATCCATTAACCAATTAATATGATTATTAATAATTTACTCATTGTGGGTTTACAAGATGTGAAATATCAATTGTTGGAATAATATACCCATATTTTTAACCACACTTTTGATATATATAACATGAGAAAGGATACTCTGCCTCCCTTTTTTAATGTCTATTTTACCTATATATTTTCAACGCTACTAAATTACAATCTCAACCAATAAAAAGTTCAAATGTCGTAAAGTGAGTGCACCACAACTTTATAGGATATGGTAGTCATACTTGTCTTGTCCACTGATGCGTCTAGTATATGATATTTTCTAATTTAAAAGAAGCAATGAATTAATCATAAATGTGTGAAAATAAATCATAAATGCAATAAATATTGATTATTCGTTCTCAATCATTCTCTCACTCAATTTATGTGTTTTAATAGGAGGAAAACACCAAAAAAGAAGTGAATGAGAGAAGTGCGGTTTTCCAGCTGGCGCACTTTGCGCAAAGTGCGCCATTTGATCTATTTTGCCTCTGTTCCTTGGCGCAAAGTGCGCGGCAGTTGGCGCATTTTGCGCGAATCTGGCGCAATGTGCGCGGGACCTAGCGTAAAGTGCGCCATTTGATAGCTTCCACTCTGTTTTCTCATGCAAATTGCGCCAGAGTTGGTGCAAAGTGTGTGGGCAAAATTGGAGAGCAATTGAAAGTAGGTTTTCCCAAAACCTAATAAAAGGATCAGAAACAGAGGAAGGAAGTACTTTTTGACAACAAGGAAGAGAAAAACAACAAAAAGAGGGAGAATTCTTGGGAGCTTCTTGGAGTTTCAAAAATTCGAATGATCAAGACAAAAGATCTTCATCTTCTTTCTCTTCTTTAGGTTCTGAATTTTATTTTCTTTTACGTTTATTTTGTCATACATGAATATGTCTAGCTAGTTCTATTATTGTGGTAAGGGTCACAACTTTTGATGTGAACCCCTTGTAGTTTGGTTGAAATTTATGTTTATCTATTTAAATTGAGTTTATCTTGCCTTGTTCTTCATTCTACAATTCTTTGGAACCGATCAATCTATTAGGATTGCGAGGGTTAGAGTTTTCAATAGGGATATTGGAATTCTAATTCCTGACAAAGGGCAAGATAACTGTTCATGCATGCACTAGGGATAGGCTACATGAACAAACGTTAAAGATTCATTGATTCTATGGTTTAACTTGAAAAAGGATTTCTAAGGGATTAGGATTCTAATAGGGTTAATAAGGCTAAATTCACTAAGGAATTAGGGTTTAACTAATCATTTTAAAGATGATGAATTATTTGATCAATTGAATAAGTAAAAGTAAATGTAATCCAAGTTGCAAGGTGGGGGATCATAAAGGTGTTGGCGTCTCTTTATCGCAATATTTTCTCACATATTTTCTCAACCTTTATTCCGTGTTCTTGAGTTTCTAAAAGAACTTTTGAATCTTTTACATTTTCTTGAATTATTTTCATTTATTTCACAAATCACAATTGTCGTTAAACCATTTTTATTAATCCAATAAGAGAGGAATAGTTCTAATAACTTCGGTGCCTCAATCCTCGTAGAGACGATACTCTACTTATCACTTTGTTACTTGGAACGATCGGTACACTTGCCAAGTTTGCAACATCCACATATGACTGACTTGTGATAAGCACGACAACTACTCCTTAGAATGAGGTCATTCATGAGATGTTGTGCCTCGCTCTGTTGCCACAAGAGTTAGAGAGAGGTTATTTACGGATGTCATTTTTAGTCTGTTATTATGGTCATTGGGTAACGAACGAGGTGATCCAGAGTAGGAGCTACTATAAACACATGCATATTTATTGCGCCTTATTGGTAGTTTTTTATTATGTGATAAGTCATCGAATAAGGTCATTGTATGATATATCCACTTATTTGGATGGAATTTTGAGGATACCGCCACCTATAGTTAGGGATCGATAATGCTTGCAATCGCAGATCTTTTCAATGAGCTATGTCAAGCGAGCAACCCTACTCAAAAGGAAATGGGTGGTTGCTCTAAACGGTTGCAGTTGTGGGCTTGACCTTTTTTATCTACTATTACACTACGAACTTAACTTTTTTTAAAACAGATTGTCTAGTACCCACATGTGTATCATAACTGAACTTAGCCTCCATCAGTACATCATATCCATTATAGGTCCTCAACATTTTTTATCGAGGACCTTTTTAGTCCTTGTGTACTTAAACATATAGTCATTTAGGTCCTTAACAAATTTATCGGGGTCTTTTTTAATCCCTGTTAAACTTAAGGTTACACCAATGCCACAAAAAGATGTTAGCAGACCAACTGGTCATGTCCCCTTCTGCATAATTCCCTCAATCACAGTCTTAGTTTAGTGTTCATACAGTGTGTTGCATTTTTTTTACATCTCATTCAACTTTATACTACACATTGTGCCAAAAAAACTCAAGTTCAAGTAGATAAGTCATATTATTTACATTGCATGAACAACATCTTATTACATTCCAACACTGGTCTTTCCGGTACAAATCTTTCCAGTCCAAAATTGATACAACATGTAATGGTTAAGGGTTTAGACAAATCTCAGCAGAATCCCATTTTTTATTTCACTCCATCCAACTAGCAAGATAAATTGTCTACATGTTACAAATATTTCTTGGTTTGAAAAATCATAATGCGTAGAGTATTTGATGCGTTGTCTTTATATTCTGAAATCTTTTATGTTTAATAATTATCTATATTTTTTTTTAGAAAAATTATACTTACAATTTAATTTTGTTTATAATTATATTTTAACCATTAATTTTCATCAATCAAGATCATTATTTTCACAAATTAAACTCACGTGTGAATTGAGGATAATCTTTTTTAAACATAATAAAGTAAATAAAGTGCAAGTATATCATTTGCTTCTATGCTAAGCAACCATGTGGATAAATTCCGTAAACGTGACAAAGCCGAGAGTTGACTTCTCCTTCAGATTTTTTTTTTTAATTTTTTTTTGAAATATCTTATCCGGCAACAATATTAATTTAAAATTGATTAACCAAGAGATTCCAGCATATCCTTTATAATCCAGGCTAATATATATATATATATATATATATATATATGGGTAAATATATCTACGGCCACTTTAGATAAGTTTATTTACAGTTAATCTCAAAATTACGTTGTTTTGATTAATAAAAAGTGTCTATGTAATTTTAGATGAATTAATGAAGGGTGTTTTAGTAAAATATATATGATAGAAAAATATATAAAATTACAAAAACACCCTTCATTAATTTACCTAAAAATATAAACACCCTTCATTAATCAAAACGACGTAGTTTTAGGGTTAACTGTAGATAAGTTTATCTAAAGTGGCTGTAGAAATATTTTTTCTATATATATATATAGATAGAGGTAGGATCCTTTGACACCGGTGTCAAATTTCAATTTTGACACCTCATCTGAGAGCCGTTAGATCAAAAAAAATCAACGGTGTCACATGCTTACAAATCAGAGCCGTTGATCTTTTTTGATCTAACGGCTATCAGATGAGATGTCAAATTTGAAATTTGACACTGGTGTCAAAGGATCCTACCTCATATATATATATATATATATATATATATATATATATATATATATATATAATGTAATTCCTTTTATGGTGACAGAATTTAAGAAAAAGGAAAGAACTTGTTGCATCAATGGTGACTAACAATGATAATCAGCTACTCATGAAAATTTACTAGTAAAAAATTATACTTACAATTTTTGAAAAATATAAGTGTTATATTACAAGACACAATGTAATTTTTATCAGACTCAGAAAAAATGTGAGATCTATTTTAATTTTTTTTCTCCCTCCTAAATGATAAGATCCATGGTGTGGTATCTGCACGAAACAAAATCTTCCCTCCTATAACATTAGGAAAGATAACCCCATAATATTTTCGTTGGTGTTATTATTCTTATTAATTGAATCAACTTTCGTTCACTTCATATAATTTATTCTGTCTTTCGATCGATACTACTATTTTTGTACTTATTAGTTCATAATAATTTTTTTTTGGTTGGGTACATAAATCCCTATATTTTTAAATATATTAAAATCCTTATATCATGGCTATATTGCTAGCAATGTTATTAGAACTGGACCGGTCATTGACCCGGCCGAGAGGTACTGGGTCAATTGTTCAATCGGTGGATCACTGGTTGAATCGCATAAACCGAATATATATATATATATATATATATATATATATATATATATATAATTTCATATTTATACTAAATTATATAATAAATATTTTAAATTGTTATCAAAACAATAATCTAATGTAGTTTATAGGTATTTGCTGTATTGTGTATCGAGGATGAAAGGGGTTCAAAACCTTTATAGAGATAGCAAAATGCACCAATCTATTTTGACCTTCTTTAACCCGCCTAAAACACAATAGGACGGGCTAACCCGCCATTGATAAGTGAGTTAAAAATACAAAATCTTGTTTTGAGGTGGATAGGCATACAAATGAATGCATCATTATATCTTGTAATTATAATTTCATAAGCATCAATTTGATTTGTATAGATACTAGTATTTAAATCTAAAATAAAACTTAGTTTTTATTTTTTATTTTTTGTGTTAATCTAACTCAAAAGTGAATGAAAATAACAGTTGCAATAATATAATAATATTATGACCCTATATTGTCTCGCATAATAGTCAATTTTGTAGACCAATCAATCCATAGTTTAACATTTAATATATATATATATATATATATATATATATATATATATATATATTTTGTAAAGAATCAAATCAATCAAAAAATTTAAGCCGTTGGGTGATACTACATTAATGATTTTATATATTTCAACATGCCCTCTCACACGAGAGCCCATTGGGCTTGAAGGGTGGACAATGCACAGGCCCACCTACCTGTGTGAACAAAGAAATTCCACTTGAAAGAAAGTGGGAGCGGCGAGGATCGAACCCGGGACACGAGGCTCTGATACCATGTAAAGAGATCTTTACATGGTATCAGAGCGAACCACATAAAAATGAGAAACAATTTGACGACTAAGACGACTTGGGAACGTACTACGAGTATGTTTCGCATACTGACAAAACTCACAATTTAATTTAGAAAGAGACGATAAATGTGGAATTATCTTCCGGAGCTTTGTAAGACTAGGATGGTTCAGACGAGCATGTATAGTAAGAAGAGAATTCACAGTGGAGCAGGCTGAAGAAGAAAGAAATAGTTGATAGAGGCCATAAGACTCACATCCTTTGATAATCTCCTTCCCCGTACTCTGATCCTGAAAAATGACAGAGGTTTTAGTAAAAGAAACAACACAGTCAATGGATTTTGTCAAACGACTAACGGAAAGTAAGTTAAAAGGAGAATCTGTAATGTTGAATATCGAAAGAGAAGAGAGGAACATTTGAAAATAATACTGTGTACATCAACTACACAGCGGAGTCTATTATATAACTTAAAAGAAAGAAAATACAAACAGATATACTCGATGTGGGACTTCTATATTACTATTCTAAACTATCATTTACATCACTCCCCCTCAAGCTGAAGCATATAGGTCATATGCACCAAGCTTGTTACAAATAAACTCTATTCGAGGGCCCCTCAAAGATTTTGTAAACACATCTGCTAATTGCTCATTAGAGGGTACAAAGCTAGTTTTAATTTCACCAGCAAGAATCTTTTCTCGAACAAAGTGACAATCTATTTCTATATGTTTGGTTCTTTCATGAAACACTGGATTTGATGAAATGTGTAGAGCTGCTTGATTATCACAAATGAGAGTTGTCTGTCCAGTGTCTCCAAACTTAAGCTCTCTGAGAAGTTGTTTAAGCCAGATGAGTTCGCAAGTAGTAGTCGCCATGGAGCGGTATTCTGCTTCAGCACTTGATCTGGAAACTACGCTTTGTTTCTTACTTTTCCAGGAAATCAAGTTGCCTCCAACAAAGACACAATACCCAGAAGTAGATCTCCTATCAGTTGGACAACCAGCCCAATCAGCATCACAGTACCCAACCAATTGATCATGACCTTTATCTTCATATTCAAGGCCTTTTCCTGGAGATGCCTTGATATACTTAAGAATACGAATGACTGCATTCCAATGTTCTTGACATGGAGAATTGAGAAATTGACTGACAACACTAACTGCAAAGGAAATATCAGGCCGAGTGACTGTGAGGTAGTTCAATTTTCCAACCAATCTTCTATACTGCTCAGGATCTGAAAAGGGCTCCCCCTGATTTGGTAGAAGCTTGATACTTGGATCCATAGGAGTTTCAACAGATTTTGAATTTAACAGAGCAGTTTCTTCAAGAATATCCAGAGCATATTTCCTCTAAGATATCACAACACCAGATTTAGATTGGGCCACCTCGATTCCTAAGAAGTATCGAAGTTTCCCAAGATCCTTAGTCTGAAAATGATGACATAAGTGTTGTTTCAATCGAGTGATCCCATGCTGATCACTGCATGTGATGACAATATCATCCACATATACCACCAGATAAATAGAACCAGAAGCAGAATGACGAAAAAAGAGAGAATGATCAGCTGCACTCCGAGTCATGCCAAATTGTTGAACAACACTGCTAAATTTACCAAACCAAGCTCTTGGAGATTGTTTGAGGCCATAGAGAGACTTACGAAGACGACAAACAAGTCCTGACTCCCCCTGAGCAACAAATCCAGGAGGTTGCTCCATATAAATTTCTTCCTCAAGATCACCATGAAGAAAAGCATTCTTGATATCCAGTTGGTAGAGAGGCCAATGGCGAATAGCAGCCATGGCAATAAAAAGGCGAACAGTAGACATTTTCGCCACAGGAGAAAAAGTATCAATAAAATCCAAGCCAAAGACTTGAGTGAAACCCTTCGCCACCAAGCGAGCTTTAAGACGATCCACTTGACCATCAGGTCCAACCTTAACAGCATAAATCCATCGGCAACCAACCACAGATTTTCCAGAAGGAAGAGGTACCAGATCCCATGTGCCATTATGATGAAGAGCACTCATTTCATCAATCATAGCTTGTCTCCATCCCGAATGTGAAAGTGCATCACCTGTAGTCTTAGGGACAGATACAGAGGACAAAGAGGAAAGGCAAGCAAAATATGATGGAGAAAGACGATGATAACTGAGATTGACTGCATACCTGGCCGGAGGGCGAGTATCACGAGTACCCTTACGAAGAGCAATGGGAAGGTCACTATCCGAAGGTGGGACCGAAGCCGTGGGAGGAGATGCAGTTGAATGTGAGTCCACGGATACATCTGACGAATTAGGCTCGATCTCATCAGCAGAAGAGGTGATAGAAGGAGAGTCAGAAACATGGATGGGTAAAGACGGAAGGTAAAGAAGGTCACTTGGGAAGGATGGCTGTACAGAATCAGTATCCACAGGAGTAGTAGAGGATCCAAAAAAGGGAACTGATTCAAAAAAGGAGACATCCGCCGAGATAAAGTATCGACGTAAAGTGAGAGAGTAGCAACGGTAACCCTTCTGAGACCGAGGATAACCCAGAAAAACACATTTATGAGACTTGGGAGCTAATTTATCCAAACCTAGACCAAGATGATGAACAAAACACGTAGAACCAAACACATGTGGAGTTAAAGGATATAAAGTTTGATGGGGAAATAAAATAGAGTGAGGTACCTTATGATTGAGAACAGATGATGGCATGCGATTAATGAGATAGCATGCAGTAAGTATAGCATCACCCCAGAATGTGTATGGAACATTACCATCAATTAACAAGGCACGAGTGGTTTCAACCAGATGGCGATTCTTGCGCTCGGCTACACCATTTTGTTGAGGTGTATGAGGGCAAGATGTTTGATGGAGAATGCCATGAGATGAAAAGAATTGTTGAAATTGATGAGATAAGTACTCACATGCATTATCACTACGAAAAGTACGAATAGGAATACCAAATTGAGTTTTGATTTCATTGTAAAATAACTGAAAAATAGAAAACAACTCAGACCGATTTTTCATTAAAAATAACCAAGTACACCTGGAATAATCATCAATAAAAGTAACAAAATACTTAAACCCTAAAGTAGAAGAATGACGACTTGGTCCCCAAATATCAGAGTGGACCACAGAAAAAGGAGAAACAGCTTGACGGCTAAGACGACTTGGGAACGTACTACGAGTATGTTTCCCATACTGACAAGACTCACAATTTAATTTAGAAAGAGACGATAAATGTGGAACCATCTTCTGAAGCTTTGTAAGACTAGGATGGCCCAGACGAGCATGTATAGTAAGAGGAGAGTCCACAGTGGAGCAGGCTGAATAAGATGGAAATAGTTGATAGAGGCCTTGAGACTCACATCCTCTGATAATCTCCTTCCTCGAACTCCGATCCTGAAAGATAACAGAGGTTTTAGTAAAAGAAACAACACAGTCAATGGATTTTGTCAAATGACTAATAGAAAGTAAGTTAAAAGGAGAATTTGGAACATAGAGAATATGATCCAGAGATAAATTAGGTAAAAGAAGAACCGTGCCAATACCCCGTGATTGGACCAGAGACCCATTGGCCATAGTAATAGTGGGAAAAGAACCAGTAGTACAAAGGGAAGTGAATAAAGACTTATTACCAGAAATGTGATCAGAAGCCCCAGAATCAAGAGTCCAAGGGCCTATAGAATGCAACTGAGAGATTCCAGCAAAAGAATTACCAGTGGGAGCAATAGATGTAGTAGGACCTGATGGTTGCTTCTCAGACTTATTACCAGCCGGAGACCCAGAAACATTGGAGACGGGAGAGTCCATAATCAAGAGTAGAGGAAAAAAAAATCCAAAAAGACTGATCACACAACTAACCGGAAGAAGAGGGATCAGAAAAATAAGACCGGATCCAGAATCGTCTCAGCAAGACGAAAAAATCGCAACCAGCCGTGGCCGGAACGGAGTCTGCACGCGCCTCCACAATCGCCCGGAAACTGACAACGAGACAGTTCCGGGGAAAAAAAAAAAATTGTAAACTACGATGAATAATGGGTTCACCGAAAAAAAATTCAAAAGTTCCTTAGGCTCTTGATACCATGTTGAATATCGAAAGAGAAGAGAGGAACATTTGAAAATAATACTGTGTACATCAACTACACAGCGGAGTCTATTATATAACTTAAAAGAAAGAAAATACAAACAGATATACTCGATGTGAGACTTCTATATTACTATTCTAAACTATCATTTACATCATGTAACATAGAGAACATGATACAAAGATAAATTAGGTAAAAGAAGAACCGTGCCAATCCCCTGTGATTGGACCAGAGACCCATTGGCCATAGTAATAGTGGGAAAAGAACCAGTAGTACAAAGAGAAATGAATAAGGACTTATTACCAGAATATATCAGAGCCCCGGTGTACCGGGTTCGAATCTCACCGCCCCCGACTTTCTTTATAGTGGAATTTCTTTCTTCGCATATGTAGGTGGGCCTGTGCATTGTCCACTCTTCAAGCCCAGTTCTCTCGTGTGAGGCGGCGTGTTGAGATATATAGAACCATTAAAAAGCCCTCACCCACCAGCTTAAACTTTTGGAATGAAGTGGTTCTTTACAATGCTGAGATATGTAAAACCATTAAAAAGCCCTCACCCACCAACTTAAGCTATTAGGTGAGGCTACATTAATGATCAACAACATGGTATCAAGAGCCTAAGGAACCTAGAATTTTTTTTTGGTGAACCCGCTGTTCATCGTCTTTTAAATTTTTTTTTTCGGAACTGTCTCGTTGTCAGTTTCCGGACATTTCCTTCCGCATTCAAGCCTCTGCTCGGTCAACCACCACATTCCGGTGGAGTTTTCCGGCGAACCGCATACCGGTGTGCTCGTCTTGGCAGCGCGATCACAACGACACTGGCCTCACCTCCAGCCGAGTCTCACGCGCCCTCACACACGCGTGAAAGCTACGACACTCTTTTCCAATAGGCGATGCGTGGTGGCGCATGGAGCCTCCTTTCCGGCCGCGGCTGGTTGCGTTCTCCTCGTCTCACTATGACGGTTCTAGATACGGTCTTGTTTTTGTGTTTGGACCTCGTTTTGCGTTGACGCACAGATCCCTCTTCTACCGGTTCAATCCTCGTGTCTCGGGTTAAATCTTCACCGCCCCACTTTCTTTCTAATGGAATTTCTTTGTCCGCACAGGTAGGTGGGCCTGCGCATTGTCCACCCTTCAAGCCCAGCGGGCTCTCGTGTGAGGGGGCGTGTTGACCATTAATGTAACCTCACCTAACAACTTAAAGTT
Source organism: Gastrolobium villosum (assembly GCA_032173675.1). Lineage (NCBI taxonomy): Eukaryota > Viridiplantae > Streptophyta > Magnoliopsida > Fabales > Fabaceae > Gastrolobium > Gastrolobium villosum. Next base: position 96,225 of record JAVKPL010008260.1, on the reverse strand, counting down.
TTGGGTTGAATTGGTTCTTTACATATATATTTTAAAAAAATTACATGCAAGTTAACCAGCCCCCGCCCTCTCTATAATATATTTTAGGGAGTTATTAATCTCATGTCAGATAAGATAGGTATCTTATGTTGGTAAAATAAAATTATGGGGCCTACAAATTTTAAAAAAATAAAAAGAAAAAGAAAAAATGGACACAAAATTCTATGAGTGTGACATAAGACAACTATCTTATGTGACGTAAGAAAAATATTTTCCTATATTTTAATGTGCTCCAAGTGAATTATTCAGGTTAATGAGTTAAAATATATAATTTAACCCGTCCTATTTTGGAACAGTGACCATTTTGTCATTGTTGGCAAATTTTTTTTACTACACTACCACATTAACAATAAATTTTGCCAGAATGACATGGGGAATATTTCGCTACACTGTGTAGCGAAATATGTGTACAAATAATTCGCTACACAGTGTAACGAAATATGCCACATCAGAACCGAAAATGCCATGTGTCAAATAGACAGAATTTCACTACACAGTGTAGCGAAATTGTCCCTGTATGACACGTGACATTTTTGGTTCTGTGCATTCTGATATGACATATTTCAACTACACTGTGTAGTAAATTATTTGCACACATATTTCGCTATATAATATAGTGAAATATGTCATGTGATATTTTGACAAAATTTATTATTCACGTGATAATTTTTTATTGCCAACGGTAACGCTTTCGTCACTGTATCTTGGCATTGATCCGTGGAATTCAATCTATTTTACCATCTCGAGGCCCGTTTGTACAGTGGTAGACGACTGGTAGTTTCACTCCGAACGCATGTGGAATATTCGGTGTTCTCTTTAGCACGTCAAAAGGCAAATTGTTAAATTTTGTTGAGCGCCACAAGTTATGTTTTCTTAAAAAATGAATGGCCCCAGATCAAAATGTCCCAAATGAACCCCGCAACTAAATGTGCTGTGACATATGAGCCAGCGTCAGGCACAACCGACATGATTCCGAAGCCCGAGAATGGAAAGCAACGAAAATTTTATTTTATTTATTTAAAAAGAAAATTCCCAATTGGACAAAACAGATATATATATTTATTTATTTAAGAGTTTTGTAAGAATCATGTTATAGGAAGAGTGGATCTGTTATGTTATAGAGATTCGTTTTGCATGTCAGAGTTTTTTTGCTGTGGGCTACACAAAAAGTTATATGTGTAGGAAATTTTTTGTGATCATGTGTAAATGATAAATGATAAACTCTTTATTTAAATATCTACAACTTTTCGGCAAAATCTGTTTACGTTTCTTCCGATGCAACATCTAAAAATGAAATAATATATAATAAATCCAAAAAAAAAGCTTGAAGAAATTGTGGAGAAACTTTTGATTCGATTATTCTCCGCAAGTTTAGAAAACCTTTAATTAACGGAGTTCTGTTTGTTGTATTAGGCTTTTACCTAAAGAGGGGCTCAAACTGAAAACTGTAGAGAGCGAAAAAGAGAAAAGCCGTGAAACCAAGTATTTTGATTTTCGCGAGTTGGTGGTAGTTTCCGGCGAATTCTTCTCTCTGCGCCGGAAAGTACTTTCTTCGCGATTCTAAGAACTCATTTCAGGGAAAAAGAGGATTGAATCTCTCACGAGCTGATTGATTTGAATCTTGATGTGATCGCCTCCTGTTGCCTCCGAATCCAATGGGAAAGTTTCTCGCAGGATTCGTGCTGCCTTCGCTGCTCCTAACAGGTACGAGATACTGGAATTTGCGTTTTCTCAATGAAGTAAAAGTGAGCTTGTAAGTTGGATTGATTAATTTTTTGCTCAAATCTTATAATATATTATATTCTAAGCTAACGTTAGTAGTTTCCATACAGTATAAGTTGTTCATAATTAGTGATTGACTTGATTTTATGTTTTTATTAATTTCAACCTATTGAACTTCAAATCATCATAAAAACCAGATCGCGTTTGAAGATTGTGGACTTAGAAAACTAGAAATATTATGAAATTTTGGTCGTTAAAGTTAGTCATTTGTGGTTAATTTTGAAGTGAGATTGAGTAGGCAGTAGCTATTGACGATATGAGAGTAGTAAGATTCAAATGCTTAAGAGTATTGCTAGACTGACTGAACAGTGAAATGAACAATATTAGCTGTATTTTTGTTTTTTAATATTGTTTTCGATTACCTCACAGATATTAATGTCTGCTCTCTGTATATAGAAACATGTATGGATATGTACTCCATTGTTGAATTAGTGCTGATTTTTATATGCTCTGCTTTCCTGCAGCTGCTTTAATCAACTGGAGTTTGATCTCTCTCGTTGATTTAATAGCCTTTCTTCTCATTCTGTACAATGTATCACAATTAGGTAAGTTGTTTAGTTCTTTCTGTTTGGGTTACAAATTATTATTGCTTAAAGCATTAAACTTTAATTTTGATATTTTATCACAATGTCCTTACTATGAGAAATCTACATAAAAGAGAACTCTTCCTTCTCTACCATGGTACATAAAAGGGAACTGTTGCCTCACACTCTCTTGGTTATTTGATTGCTGGATAGTCAAAAGATTATATTGTCATTTGCAGTTTACAGATTAACAATGAATTTACCTCTTGTGAGTCCTTTTTATTTATTAATTTATTTTTATTTTTTGAATTGTTATTATTTGTTGGACAAGCTCCTTGACATAGATTATCTTTACACGGAGTTCATCCCTAATTTTATGGAGTATATTCAGTAAGGAATGTAGTCCTTCTATAATTTTAAGAGGTTTTGGTAGGAACTAGGAACCAAAGAAAAGCTAATACAAGAAACAATCAATGATATGATTTTGCCAATCTAACAAATCACACCCGTTTAGTTTTGTATTAAAACACAAAATTCATTTTGAGAGAGTTGGAGTTGCTTCTGTTGGTACCTTATGAATGCTTTTATTTATTATGAGCTACGCTGTCAAAACTTGGTTCTTGTGATAATAATATTGCAGAAGTTATTCATATGGGTTGATGTTTCTCTATGTAGTACCGATACCGACACGGGACACGTGACACGATAAGACACGTCACTCCGACACGTTAATTCTAAAAAATGGTAGATTTCGACACGTTAGGACACGTTTTGATATTAAATAATATTTTTAATTTATGTAGTGTATATTATATTTAATATTCAATAATTTGACAAAAAAATGAAACTAAACTTATAATATTCATCAATTTTGTAAAGAAATATAATATATCCCAAATATTTATATTAAACTCAATAAAATGGTAATCGTAATCTAACGAATCTAATAGTTGGAACCAAAAACTCAACGCAACACAACCTTTGAACCTTTTTTGAATTTCTATAACGCGTGCTAGAGTGTCGGGGAGTGTCGAAGTGTCGGAGAGTGTCGGACACGACACGTCAAGATTTTTGAAGTGTCGATGCTTCATAGATGTTTCTTGATATTGCTTATTGGTATGATGGATACTGCGGTTTATCTCATTCATGTTGTCTTTAATCTTTGTATTTAATTACTATTAACATTGTTTTTCTTGTTGTAGGATTTCATTTTCAAAGGAGGTTTTTGTTACTGTGGCCAGTTGCTATCTTTTCTGTAGTTGCAATACTTTCTCAAGTGACTTTTCTAGTAATATGGGCTGTTAAGCCAAAGTCATGGAGTATACCGGATGCTTGGTGGGCAAAGCTGATTGGGTTTATGACGTGAGAGTGATTTCTTTTTTCATTTATTGTCTGATTCAGTGTTTTTGTATAAATACTGATTTGTTGTTTCTGGGATGTACTCTTGCAGAGTTCAGTCTTGGAAATCTCCTTATGTAATTTATTTCTTGGTTATTCAATTCCTAGCACTACTTGTTGCTTTAATTGATATATATGGGAAGAGGCATTTTCTGAATACATGGCAAGATTCATCTTGGGGTCGTTTCTTATCAATTGTCGAACGTTTAGGTTTGTAAGTAGTTTATTTGACCCTCTTGTTTATTTTTCTCATCTTTTGATTGATTTGTTTGATTGTTTTACTATACACCAATTGTAAGCATGCAATATGAAATGTCCAGTGTTGGCATATGAATGTCATCTCTCAAGGATCTGTGCTAATGCAACTACCTTTGTAATCTTCTTTGAAGGTGGACTTTAGTGCCATGCAAAAATACTGCATTATGTGAAAATTATGTTTAATTGTTTCATGCAGTATGAGTGTATGACATTGGTCAGTATGTATTAAAATAAGCAAAACCAGCACGTTTCATTTTGTTGTATCTATTTACTCGCTTTACCATACAGTTTATAACGTAGACTTTCTTGTATGATGAGCACTCATGCAAGGCAACATTCTTAACTTTGCAACACTTAGTTTATGCTCATGTTGGCATTTTACTGTGGTAAATTCATTACCATAAAGCGTGACTAGTCATATGGCTTTGTAATAAAATATTCTTTTAAGGTTGAGAGGCATCTTTCGATCACAAATAATGCGATAAGCATTCGTCCATTTCATCCACCCAATTTGAATCATATGATTTACATCTCCCGTTATTCCTTCATCATTTTCTATTATAGATCCAAGATACTTAAATTATGTGAGTTGTGGTATGGTATGATCTCTAATTTTCACCTCCAAGCCACTGCTAGTGCAAATCCTGTTGAACTTGCGCTCCTTATACTCTCTTTACTTCTAGCTAAACAAAAATCATCTGATTCCAAAGCTTTTCTCCACATCAATAGTTTATCATTTAGTGTCATTATGCAGTTGTATTATCAATACATAATCGTGGATACCAAATTAGCTATTTAGGAGTTGGGCCATTATTTTGTACACTGTTTATTAGCTTTTCATTTTCATTATATTTATATTCCTTATGTTTCTCTGTACCCTTTTCACCCTCATTCGATTTTCTCAACAGTGTGTTTATTTACAGCTGTGATTGTTTTGTTCTGACACCTCCAGCTTGATGCAACTAATGTCATTCTTTTATCTGTTTGTGTATTGAAGGTTCTCATCTTCGGGTGGCATCTTGCTTGTTGTTGCCTGCTATTCAGCTAGTTGTTGGAATTAGCCGTCCTTCTTGGGCCTCACTACCTTTTTTCATTGGTAGCTGTGTTGGTCTAGTGGATTGGTCTTTAACAAGCAACTTTCTTGGGCTTTTCAGGTATTTTTTTATGGATGTTTCCTTTATGCTCTTTCCATCTTTCATCATATCTTCGGGTGGTATTTGACATTCTTTTGGTGTTCTTTGGGTTTATGTGTATGTGGTTCTAAAGGTGGTGGAGGCTTCTTCAGCTGTATGCAGGTTTTAATATGTTTCTGCTTTACATGTATCAACTTCCTGTTGAACTTCCAAGTATGATTCAGTGGATGGCGGATTTAATTGGTCTTTACAAAATATCTGCGAATTCTGAGTTGCCCAAAATTTGTTCCAGCTTTTCGCTCATATTTTACTATATAATGGTATGTATCTGTTTTATAAATTTTTGTTTCATACTGAATATAGTTGGAAAAGACTAGTTAAGTACATTACGTGCTTTCACATTTTAATATTTAGGTAATGTAGGTCCACTAGTAAGCCTAAAATGTAGAATGGCAAAGATTGAGAAATTGTGTATGTAATTGAGATTTCTTATGCAACTTTTCTACTTTTGTGGTCTTATATTTCTTATTTTGCGCATTGTTGGCTTTTGATGACTGTTAAGGTTTTTGGTTCCATTTGATTCCTCAATTTAACTAATTAAAAGTGCTGGAGATGATAAGGTACAGATGGGACATGTTACATGTAATGCAAATTCAATAAAAAGTTTCTTGTGATTGGGACATTGCGTTAAGGGAGGCTTAGGTATGCAATAGTAGTGGATGTGGTTTGGATGTGCGAATATCATAAAATATTCTTGAATTGCATCCCAACATGTAACTAGTTACGGTTGAGGAAATTGTGTCTAGAACGACTAGTTGACCACACAATGATTGTATTTATAATACAAGATATATGGGTTTGGGTCTTATTTACTTGACGCTGAACTAACTAACACAACTTTATATATATATATATATATATATATATACATTTTAACAGTTTCCTTTGAGTTTGTGCGTATATATCGTCGGCTCCAAACTTGTTACAAATAGAGTCAGCTCGAGGACCCCTAGGAGCCTTAGTGAAAATATCTGCAAGCTGATCATAGAAATTAACGTATGTTGTCTCAATTTCTCCTGACTTAATCTTCTCTCGAATAAAATGACAATCAATTTTGATATGCTTAGTCCTCTTATGAAAGACCGGATTTGAAGATATGTGCAACGCTGCCTAATTGTCACAAATCAATTTCGTTGGTTGTTGTTCGTAGAGACGTAGTTATTTGATCAATTGCTTTAACTAGATAAACTCGTAGGCTGTAGTTCCCATTGCTTGATACTCAGCTTCTGCACTTAATTTTACTATCACGGTTTTCTTCTTACTCTTTCAAGAAATAAAATTCCCCCTAAGTAGGACACAATACAATAGCCTAAGGTGGAATGCCTGTAAGAAGGAAAGCCTGCCCAATCAGCAATCTGAGTGGCCACAAACATCAACATGCCCCTTATCTTTATATAATAAGCTTTTCCTAGTGCTCCTTTGATGTATTAGAGAATTCTGACAATTGCATCCCAATGAAAATCACAAAGAGAATCAAGAAATTGGCTGGCCACACTAACTGCGAAAGAAATAATTGGTCTTATTGCATTAGGATAATTCAACTTTTTGACCAGTCTTCGATAACAGTCAAGATTTGTAAGAGGCTCTCCCTGTCCAAGTAGAAGCTTGACATTAGGATCCATGAGTGTATCGATAGGTTTGCACCCTAACATGCCAATTTCCTCTAGAATGTCCAAGGAATACTTCCTCTAAAATATGGAGATGCGGTGTCTAGATTGTGCCACCTCAATGCCTAAGAAATATTAAAGTTTGCCAAGATGTTTTGTCTGAGATTGATTAAACAAGTACTATTTCAATTGTTCAATACGAACTCGATCGTTGCCAGTGATGAATGTCGTCTAAATAGACCTGGAGATAGATGCATTGATCAAGAGAACTATATCAATAGAAAACAGAGTAATTAACTTTGCTACTAGCTAAGCCAAAGCCTGAACAACTGAATTGAAATGGCTAAACCAAGCTCAGGGTGACCGTTTCAAGCCATATAAGGATCTGCGAAGTTTGCACACCAACCTGACTCCCCCTGAGTAATAAATCTAGATGGTTGCTCCATGTAAACTTCCTGTAAATCACCATGTAAGAAAGTATTTTTAATATCGAGGTGAAAAATGGGTTTGTAATGAACGACATCAAGGGCAAGAAATAGGTGGACGGAGCCCATCCTGGCTATAGGAGATAAGGTATCTCCGTAAGCAAGTTTGACAATCTGAGTGTATCCCTTGGCCACTATACAGGATTTAAGGTGATCAATAGTGTTGTCTAGACTGACTTTAGCAGTGAACACCAACAACATCCAATAACAGATTTCCCTGGAGGAGTAGAAACAAGATCCAATGTGTTATTTGAATGTAGAGCAGTCATTTCATCAATCATCGCCTGACGCCAACCTGGATGTGAAAGTGCTTCACATGTGAACTTGAGAATAGAGACAGAAGAAATTGTTATAGTCTGTCTATGTAATAGAATCTCTGCTGTACTGTTCAGACACACGGATTGCATCACATGTCTCTCGTTTACCTCATTATTCAACAGTAGCCATTTATATTTAGTTACGTTGTCTAACTGCGAAATATTTGTGGTTCAGACTTTTTAAGGTGGTCAGCTAATAGCCATATTAAAGGGGTTTCTTTAACAGACATGCATAGAGATTGGCAAGTTTTGCTCACATGATTACTCTCTTTTATTGTTTTGGTAGACAACAGGACATCGTATCACTTTTTTCATCAAATGAAACAACTGTCATCCAGTGCAATAGGAACGGTGCTTCTAAAAGATATCCATTTTTCTTTCAACATGGAGAACAACAAAATATCTATTTTATACAAAATAAAATGATATATGACCATTAAGTTCTTTTTCCCTCATTATTTATATGTTCACTTATGCACTTGGCTTTTGTTGTGTCTTATGCTATTTTGTCTTATAATTATTCCTTTCTTGTGATGCAGCTGTCTTTCATCAAATCTGATTTGGAGGAGATGGGTTTTATTATTTCCAGGACAGATTGTAGCTTGACTGAGCAACTTCTTCCCTCTAAGCATTCGTTTTTCATTCGTGAATCAAGGTAATTAAACGAAAATCTACTTTTCTGATTTGATTTGTGTCATACCTTTCCATGATATTTTCAATTACTTATAAATTTTGTTGAAATTATATGAATTTAGATAAGGAAGTAAGAGAAGAAAGAATAACATGAAATTGGTGTTGATTTGATGTGTTATGATGTGATACAAATTACAGATCACTAGTCCCTGTATATATTAGTTTCAGACTCCAAATCCCCAATTAAATAAGAAAATAAATCATGAAATATAAAGAAATAAGGAAACTATTCCTAAGAGATTATGTAAGATACTCTTAAACTATTCTAACTTACAATCAAGATATATGAGGTATTTTTCATTTATTCTAACACTTCACCTCAAGCTAAATTTTACTATGCTCTAAGCTTGTGCCAAATTGTGCGGGGCTTTGTGAGGCAACCTGTTTGTGGTCTGTGTCCTATTCCGACAAGTTAGGGTGTCACAGCCACACCCATAATAAGCTCCAAGTCAAACAATGAAGACTGTTTGCAGAACCATGCAATGAAGGCACTTAGGGTTCAATAATAAATGCTAGTAAGCTTGAAGTCCAACAATGAAGGCTTCATGCAAAACCGTGCATTGAAAGCACTTAGGGTCCAACAACGAAGGCTAAAAATTGTGTAATGAAGTTACTCAGGGCCTAGCAATGAAGACTGGTTGCAGAATTGTGGGGTGAAAGAAATTAGGGTCCAACAATGAAGGTTGGTGGATCAGGAATGAAGGTTGATGGCGAGAAGGAACTTAGTGTCCAGCAATGGAAGTTGGTGGATCAATAATAAAGGCTAACGACAATAGAAAAGTGGTGAAAGAAATTAGGGTCCAACAATGAAGGTTGGTGGATCATGAATGAAGGTTGATGGCGAGAAGGAACTTAGTGTCCAGCAATGGAAGTTGGTGGATCAATAATAAAGGCTAACGACAATAGAAAAGTGTCTCCTAGATCAGGTGGCAAATGACGACAAGCCTACAGGATCTGGACAGCCTGAACGAAGTCTGTCAGATCCGATGGTTTGTGGATTTGGTCAGAAAATTTCTCAATCGCCAGAAAAGTTAACAGTAGGGCAGAACTTCCTGGGCGATGTTGGGGTGCGAAGAGGAGAAAATGACCTATGTGCTGTGGGCACAACAATTTTGGAAATATTGTTGCTGGACCGTCCGCGCAAACATGTTACTTAAGATTGGATAAATATGTGTCTAATACGAGCACACAGGAATATATATTAACAAGTACAAAAACTAATCAATCATATACACGATGTGGGACTATTCTATCATATACACTATACTAATTTAACATACTATTCTAACACTCCCTCTCAAGCTGGTGCATATATATTGTGAGCACCCAGCTTGTTACAAATTTATTCAACCTGAGGACCTATAAGAGTTTTAATGAAAACATCTGCGAGTTGATCCTTGGAGTTGACAAATGCCGTTTTGATTTCTCTTGACTAAATCTTTTCTCAAATGAAGTGACAATCGATCTCTATATGCTTGGTTCTCTCATGAAAAATAAGAGTAGATGATATATGAAGCGCAGCTTGATTGTCACAAATGAGTGTCATAGGTTGTTTCTGTTCACAAAGATGGAGCTCCTGAATCAACTGTTTTAACCAGATTAGTTCGTAGGTGGTAGCTCCCATTGCATGATACTCGGCCTCTGCACTTGATCGGGCAACAACAATTTGTTTCTCACTCTTCCAAGAAATCAGGTTTCCTTCAAAGACGACACAATAACCTGAAGTAGACCGTCTATCCGAAGGTGATCCTGCCTAATTGGCATCTGAATAACCACAAATTTCTGTATGTCCCTGATCTGAATATAATAAGCCTTTCCTTGGTGCTGTTTTGATGTACAAGAGGATCCTCGCAGCAGCATCCCAATGAGAATCACAAGGGGAGTCAAGGAACTAACTAGCCACACTAACAACAAAAGAGATGTCTGACCTAGTCACAGTGAGATAATTTAGCTTCCCAATCAACCTCTGATAACGTCCAGGATCAGATGGTTCCCCTGTCCGGGCTCTAAGTTGATATTATGATCCATGTGTGTATCAATTGGCTTACACCCCAACATACTAGTATCCTCTAAGATATTTAAGACATATTTCCTTTGACAAATGGAAATGCCCTATCTAGACCGTGCCACTTCAATCCCTTAGAAGTAACGAAGCTTACCAAGATCCTTAGTTTGAAATTGAACGAACAAATATTGTTTTAACTGGTCAATTCCAGCTTGATCACTTCCAGTGAGAATGATGTCATCGGCATAGACTAACAAATAGATGCACTTATTAGGAAATGTGCACCTATAGAACACAGAATGATCAACTTCACTATGGATTAAGCCAAAAGCCTGAATGATAGAATTAAAACGGCTGAACCACGCTTGAGGCCATATAAGGACTTACGAAGTCTACACACCATTCCAGACTTCCCCTGAGCAACAAAGCCAGACGGTTGCTCTGTGTAAACCTCTTCTTGTAAGTCAACATGAAGAAAAGCGTTTTTAATGTCCAGTTGAAGGAGTGGCCAGTGACAAATAGTAGCGAGGGCAAGAAACATGAGGACAGATGCCATCTTAGCGATAAGAGAAAACATGTCACTATAGTCAAGGCCAAAAATCTGAGTAAAGCCCTCGGCGACTAAGCACGCCTTGAGACGGTCAACATGGCCATCTGGTCCAACCTTGACAGTAAAGATCCATCGACAACCAACAATAGACTTCCCTGGAGGAGCAGGAACAAGATCCCAAGTGCCATTGGAATGAAGAGCGGTCATCTCATCAAGCATCGCTTGACGTTACCCTAGATGGGAAAGTGCTTCACCTGTGGTCTTAGGAATAGAAACAGAAGAAAAACTAGAAACAAAGGTGAATTGAGGAATAGAAAGACAGTCATAGCTCAAAAAGGTATGAACAAAATAAAGGTTACGAGTAGTATGTATACCTTTTCTTTGAGTAATGGGAAGAGCCTCTGGTGAAGGATCCGAAGAGGAAGAGTTGACAGGAGAAAGCGATGAGTCAGCCAAGGTCAAGTCCACAGGAGGCACAGTTTGACGACGCTGATAGGTGAGAAAAGGGCTGTCCTCAGGGATGGAAGCAAGAGGTCGTTCTTCTGGGATTGAGTCACCTGCAGCTGGTAAAGACAAGTCAAGATAAGGTACAGGAAGAACTTGATCAACTTGTGACAACTGAGATGGGATAGAATGAAAGGTTGTTGCAATGTTATTAAACCCGGTTCGGTTATTGACCCGGTCGAGGTACTGGGTCACTTGTTCAACCAGTGGGTCACTGGTTCAACCACATGACCCGATAAGTATATGTAAATCTATAATTTATATTTAAAAAACTATAAATATACTTAAATACTTGTAAAAAAATGATACCAATTTCAAATATTTTAACATGAAAATAATAAATTATACATCATTGTCCAACAAAAGATCAGTCAAACATATAATATTTATGATACTAGTGTTTCAAGTTTAGTAAACGACATCTCTAACTATAAATTAAATCGAAATTCCCTGCATATTGCATAATCAAGATAATATTAATGTTGTAGGTACATAATCTATGTAAGTTAATAAGCTACAAATCACTCAAATATTTCAAAAGAAAATAAACCATCTGTGTTTGAAAGTAAAAAAAGAAGATATCAATTGATGAAAATAAATTAGTTTTTTTTTTATAGACCGGGCCGGGTCACCGGTTGAACCGACCGAGTCACTGGTTTTTACGAAAATCGGCCGGGTCGCATCGGGTCACACCGGTTCTGTAACATGGCCGGTCCAATATGAAAACTGGACCGGTTACATGACTGGTTCACTGGTTTCCGGGTCGACCTGGCCGGGTCGATCCAGTTTTTATAACACTGGGTTGTTGATCAAGAAAAGTGACATAACTAGAAACAATATAACGCTTAAGATCAGGAGAATAACAACGATAACCCTTTTGAAGACGAGAATAACCAAGAAAAATAAATTTGAAGGCTTTAGATGTTAACTTGTTCTTACCGGGAGTGAGATCATGAACAAAACATGTACAACCAAAGATATGTGGGGATAGAGGATAGAGAGGAGCATCTGGAAACAACAGGTTATGGAGAATGTCATTGTTAAGCACAGAGGAAGACGTGCTGTTGATGAGAAAACAAGAGGTGTGTACTGCATCTGCCCCAAAGGGAAGAAGAACATGCATGTGAATAAGAAGAGTCCAGGCAGTTTCAATGAGATGTCTGTTTTTATGTTCGACCACCTCATTTTGTTGTGGAGTGTGAGAACAAGTAGTCTGGGGTAAAGTACCTTGTGTGGCTAAGAAATTAGAAAAGTCAAAGGAAACATATTCCTTAGCATTATCAGTACATAAAATACCAATAGAGATACCAAATTGAGTATGAACCTCAGCAGAGAACCTTTTATAAATGGAGAATAAACCCAGGTACAACGGGAATAATCGTCACTAAACGTAACAAAATACCGAAAGCCTAAAACCATACTTGTGAATAACCCCGCTTTAGCGTGCTATAGCAGAGTTGCGTTGCGGTGCAGTGGCGGTTGCCATAGATCGTGCCGCTACGGTCAGGCGAAGTGTAGCGGCCGCTATTGCGCCACTATAGTAGTTTTGGCAAAAATGTCCTCGTCGTAGAAGGAAGAGACTTACAACTTAGATACAAGTGAAATTAAAGATGAAGATTTGGAGATGTTCATCATTTCAATTATGATTAGTACCTTAAGTTCTTTAATTTTGACATTTCACTTAAGTGGCAGTTTGAATTTTTACTAATTTTGCCACTTTATTTTGTTGTGTTACATTATTTGAGACTTTAATTCCTTCAATTTGCTTATGATTTGAATTTTAATGTTTGAAATCATTTATGTTTTAGTTTGAGATCCTTCAAATTTGTTTTTTATGTCACATTTTCATATTTTAAGTTTTATATTTGTGGAGTACAATTTAGTGTATCACTTAGGTACACTTTGCACAGTAGCATTGTAGCGCTACCCGCTATAGCGTTATAGCAGTTTGGAGGGTCAGCTGCTACGCACCGCTATCCGAGATTAATAAGTATGCCTAAAACAGGAAATGTACGACTTGGACCCTAAATATCTGAATGAATAAGAGAGAAAGGAGCATCAGCTCGTTTATTGTCTTGACTGACAAAGGAGGAGCTGTGTGCTTCCCTTGCTGACATGACAGACAATCTAAAGACCGAAGGCCAAATAAAAGAGGAACCATCTTCTGCAATTTTGAAAGACTTGGATGACCGAGGCGACTGTGGATAAGTTGTGAAGATTCTGCGAGAGAGCAGGCAACTAAAAGACGAGGCTCAACAAGATGTAAAGACCTCGTGACTCGCGACCCACTCCAATCGCTTTCCCCGTACCCGAATTCTGCACAATGGTTAGAGAAAGTAATAGTGCAAGTAAGGGAGTGGATCAATTTATTAACAGAAATTAAGTTATAAGGGATGTCAGGAATATAATAGATAGATGTTTAGGTCAAAAAAGAGGTTGGACGAGCTTGTCCAATACTACGAACAGGGGCTTTAGTGCCATCAGCAAGGGTAAAGGAAGGTAAATAATCACAATAAGTAAGACATGTAAAAAGTTCCTTATTACCACAAAGGTGATCTGTAGTACCTGAGTCAAATATTTAAGGACCAAGTGATGTAGAATGAGAAACACAAGTAACGGGATTACCAGTATCTGGAGCATAAGGCTGAGATTGAGGATAAACCTTCCTGAGAAGAGTCTGGAGTGCTGCACAGTCTGCAGGAGAGTGAGAGAGAGAGAGAGAGATCGAACCAAATGAAGTAGTATCTGACTGAGCTATATTTGCAACATGAGAGGGTTGCAGGTGAGGATACTTTGTGTAACAACGCTCCTCATACTTTGTGTGAACAAGAGATGATTCTGCCATTATGAATGCAATAGAAACTTGTAGAACAAAACCAATAGAATCAAACCGATAGCCAAACAAGAAGAAACACGCGCCAAACAAGAGACCCACGAAGAACCAAGAGCAGATCTGGAAGGAGACAAAACCGAGCAATTCTTTCCTGGAACGACTAAAAAAAGGACGCCGAAACAATTTTTTCTTTCTTCCTGACGTGAACAGTACTCTGACGACGCGAACAATGTTCCTGGCACGTGAACAGTAATCAGTGTGAACATTACCTTCGATGAACAATAACCACGTGAACAATACTGGCGATGAATAGTAACCGCGTGAACAGTACCGACAATGAACAGTAACTGCGTGAACAGTACCACACAATGAACAGTAACTTTGATAGTTCTGGAAACAAGCCGGAGGGACGCACGACATAGAGGAAGGAGAGAACACCTAAGCAGCGGACTTAGGGTTTTGGCGGAAGTGAAAGTTCCTAGAACAAAGAGCCCTGGTACCAACTTAAGATTGGATAATTGTGTGTCTAATACGAGCACACAAGGAATATATAATTAACAAGTACAAAAGCTGATCTATCATATACAAGATGTGGGACTATTCTAGTATATATGCTATACCACTTTAACATACTATTCTAACAGTGTTTAGGGTTTGTTGAGAAAGACGAGAAGAAAAGAATAATGGCGATCATCACATCGTTGTAATAGAGTTTTAGATATTAAGAAACTTGAAAACAAAATAATGATAGGACAGGTCACGGAGGATGCCACCAATCTCATACCATGTTGAAATTATAGGGGTAAGGTAGGGAGGGAAGAAAAGAGAGAATGAAGAGTGAATAACCTGAAATTGGTATTGATTTGTTGTATTATGATGTGGTACAAACTACAAAGCATTAATCCTTATTTATTAGACTTCAAATCCTAATCAAATAAGTAAATACATCATGAAGTATAATGAAATACAGATTTTATGTAAGAGATCTGTAAAGAATCAATTGAACTCAAAAGTTTAAATTGTTCAGTGAAGGTCACATTATTGATTTTATATTAAATTTCTCTAACATTGCCCTTCACATAAGAGCCCATTGGGTTTGAATGGTGGGTAGTGCATAGGCTCACCTACTTGTGCTTAAAGACTTCACAATATTAATTTTTTATTAATAGAATAAGGGGATGACGAGGATCGAACTCGTAACCACTGAATCATAGAGGCTCTAATATCATGTAAAACAACCAATTCAGCCCAACAACTTAAGATTTGTTGTAAATAGAGTAGTTTAGTGTGAGGGACTAAGTTCCGCATCATGCATATCTCTTCGCAATTCCTTTTTATTAAGTTACATAATAGTGCCTCCGCTATGTCATTGAAACACATATTTTAGTATATGCCTCTCAGGTCCTTATATTTAATTAGATCATTTAAGATACTCTAAACTATTCTAAGATACAATTAAGATATTGTGAAATACTTTTCATATACTATAATAATGTTCAATATATTTATTTGTTGGAAGAGATAGAATAATGTTTATATCTTATTCACTTCGCGAGGAATTAGCCAAAATCTGTTGTACTGCATACGCGTTAGTAGTAATTTAGTAAACTTAAGCTTAGTGCACTGAATCATATACTACAAGATATGATTCTATTGTTTTAAGTATTCTGTAATCCGTACGGGGATTGTTCAACTCATTATTTGGTTGAATCACATTCTCGATCGTTGTTAGAAGTTCTTCAATATTTTGTCACAAAACTGAGGTCGAAAGATATATGGTTGCTGATAATTAATATGTCAATTTTGCTTATTTTGATCAGATTATTCCTTTCTACTTCACATTTGATGCATCACTCGTGTCATCAAATTTTCTTTTATTTATTTATTTATTTGAAATGTGTCTTTCAATCCTGCTGAGTGAGTTAATTAAATGTGCAGATCTGGCGTGAGGCACACAAATGTTTTACTCAGAGGAGCTGTTTTTCGGACTTTTAGTATCAACTTTTTCACGTATGGCTTCCCGGTATATATTTCTGAAACATATTGTAATATGCTTTCTGTGAACAATGACATATGATCATAGAGCTATGATTCTATTAGTATTTGTTATAGTCCTTCCTTCATTAGTGTCCATTTATAATATGTTTTAGAATTTTTTTGTTAGGTATCTTGGTAATATTTTGATTATAAGCTATTTTGAACACAAAATAAGCTAATTCAAATGCATACTAATCGTATAGAATATGAAACTCTGAGCAAGCACATGTTTAATTTATTACTTTTCGTGGATAATTGCAATCTGCAATTGAGGACTTCCTAGAAAATATTTACGGATTTAGCAGCAATTAACTTGATGAGTTGTTGATTAAGTGTTGTAGTAGTCTGATACGTACCAAAATCCAATTCCAAAACAAAGTACGTAGAAATGGTATTAAAAAAGTTGAATCCTAAACCAGATCCAACAAGCTCATTACAATAGTCTTTTAAGAAAGGAAAATTACAATAGTACAGGAGTAGAAAGATACAGAAATGAAAGATGATGAAGAAACAAAGCCAAAGCAAATTAAAGAGTGCTCTGAATCTCTCCCAAGTTCCAAAATAGTCCCAAATCCCACCCTGCCTTTCCTTTCTTTTCCTTCTATTTATACTAGTCGTTTATGTGTTCCACGTGTGACTCTGATAGAGTTTGCTTTTCTAATACAAGTAAAAAGCTATTAACAGTAAATGAGATTCAGAGAATAGAGATTTTTGGCCTGAATAACTCAGATTTTTCATATATTTTTCCAAAGACAATTACAGGAAGAAACTACTCAAGATTAATTCAACTTTACTCCTAGAAGAAGAAAATTACAGTAACAGAAATGGCAACACAATTAACTACTCTTGCTATTCCTAGAACAATTGTAGAGGTCCTAGTCTCTCCCATTCACCCAAGTCAGGTGCCAAGATTCTCTGATTTCCAAGATACCACTCCCCTTGCCAACAATGCTCCTTATAACTAACTTCCACTCCCTTCACGTTTCATCCATTCTGTTAAGGGGTATTCTAGTCATCTGTACTGCTGACGTGGCTTCCATATTGGTATCCATATTGTGCTGCTCTCCTTGGGCCCAAACCTTTCTGTTCTTGTCTCTTTTGTAAGTCTTGGGCTGAATCTCATCAGACTCCCCTTCTTTGCCTCTAACTTAATTTCCCTTTTAGAATATTCTCCTTCTAACTGCCTTGGTGAATCAGCATGAGTTCCTTGAGTGACTGATCCTCTACATTTTTTTTTCTAGAATGCACCTTACGAGATGGTATCCTAACCTAGTCCCATCCCATTCAATCTCACATTCTCTACCATATAATATTCTCTGTAATCTATTGTAATTATTGTAAAATTCTATTGCCATAGATTAAAGTTGTCAACATGGATTAAAACACATATGACATCTCCCAAAGCCCTGTATTAGGCGCCCATATCTGCAGCCTACTTTATATGGAGGCTGTTTTTAGCCCTAACCCACAGAACCCATGGATTACAAGGGTTGGGATGGGGCTTATCCATGGGTTAAACACTAACACGTTACCAAATTTTTTGCCCCATTGCATCATCACCTTAGCATCTCCTCTATTGTAACCACAACCTAACCACAACACTCTGCCACTTTTAACCCTAACCACTGTAGGACTGGCTTGAGCCTTCGCTTCGCCGTTGTCTTGACATCTGCACTTCACCAAACCACTTCGCTGCCTTACTCGTGCGATAACTGCAAGCATCATCATCCAAACTTCCCCATGCCAAATGAACTACCGTAAAGCCCTCAATCTCCACCTCTCATTCTTCCACTGCCACTCACTCTCCGGCACCACCGCTGCTCATTCCTTGTCATCATTGTCGCTCATTCTTTGGAAACCACGGCTCATGCCATCTTCCACTGCTCACAACACGAGGTTCTCCACTGTTGGTTTATTCTTAGGTACTGGTTGTATGAATTTCTTTTACATATTTTTATTCTATTTAGTTTCTGTTATCTCGTACACAATTGCTGGTCTCTAAATGCAACAATAATTTCTAGTCTCAGTTTCATCTTTAGAGAAATTAGGGTCCGTGAATGATCCTTCTGTTTTGCCTCCAATTTCCTTTGCAAAATAGTTCATTCTAATTTACTTTAAATTTTCATGGTTATTTCTAAACCAAAAGACATGAGGCCCATATTTTCAACATGAATGGGTTGTTGATTTGAATCTGCCAGAAGAAAAAAAAAAAAGCCATTTTATTTATTGAAATTATGTAAGCAAAATGATTTGAACATATGGTTTTTGGTACCTAAGAGTGTGCATGACAATCATTATGTTATTTGATCATATTTCTCAATATATATATATATATATATATATAAAGAACCAATTCAACCCAAAAGTTTAAGTTGTTGGGTGAGGCTACATTAATGGTTTTGTATATCTCTAACACGTCCCCACACGAGAGCCCATTGGGTTTGAAGGGTGGCCAATGCATATGCTCACCTGTCTATGCTAAGAAACTCCACAAGACTTAATTAATTATTAACTAAATGGGGGGCAGTGAGGATTGAACCCGTGACATCGAGGCTCTGATACCATGTAAAGAATCAATTCAATTCAAAAGCTTAAGCTGTTGAGTAAGGGCCTTCTTAATGGTTCATATTATACTCTAACACTCCCCCTCACACGAGAGACTATTGGGCTTGAAGAGTAGACAATACACAAGCCCTTTACCTGTGCTAACAAACTGCACAAGACTTAAATGGGGTGCGGTGAGGATCGAACTCGTGACACCGAGGCTTTGATACCATGTAAAGAACTAATTAAACCCAAAAAATTAAGCTGTTAGGTGAGATTACATTAACGGTTTTTATACTTCTCTAACACCCCCTCACACGAGAGTCCATTGAGCTTGAAGGGTGGACAATGCACAGGTCCACCTACCTGTGCTAACAAACTCCACAAGACTTGTTAATTAAATAGAGGGCGGTGAGGATTGAACTCGTGACCAATTGTCACTCCAGCTCTGATGCCATGAAAAGAACCAATTCAACCCAAAAGTCTAAGCTTATGGGTGATGTTACATTAATAGTTTTATATATCTCTAACAATATATATATATATATATATATATATATATATAGAGAGAGAGAGAGAGAGAGAGAGAGAGAGAGAGAGAGAGAGAGTATACTTAGAAACACTTTTATGATTGTTGGATCAAAATCAAATCAACATTTACAAAAGTATATTAAATAAGAGCCATTGATTTGTTTTGATCCAACAACCATAAAGGTGGTTGTAAGTATAACCTTCCTTATATATATTATTTATTATTATATATATTATTTATTATTTCTGTTCTTAGGAAGAGTTTCTGGAAAATTGTTTGATAACACATTTTACGATGTGTGTATTTAATAAATAGAGAGAGAGATTTTCCTTTGTTCCAATTTACAAATCCTAATAACACATTCTACGATGTGTGCATTTAATGAATTGTGTTCCCGAGAACAGAGAAGCAAAAAAAAAAAAATTCTTTTTAACAAAAAATAAAGTAGTTTTTATCAAGCATAATTTCTAACCATTTCTATTCCCCAGACTTAAAATTGGAAAAAAAAAAAAACTGTTTTTAGGAATGTTGTCTTGCACACCCTAAATAAAATTATGATGCATTTAGATTGAGCTATAAAAAACGAAAAATTTCCACTTAGATTATCCTTATGTCGAAGATATTTCAACGGTCACTTACCATTAATAATAGATTGTGTTGGTTCATGGTGATTTATAACCTTTTTGCCCATTCATATTTGTGACATTGGTGACTTTGTATGGATAAATGGCTGAGTTCATCTTTAATCCCAACTGTTCTAATAATCATGTTTCTTTGAAGGTCATAGTGTAGTTTGTATAGCATGCACTAGTTTGAATATCATATACTTCTTTGATAGAAATTGCAATTAGTAGTAGCATGAACTAGTTTAATCAGCAAGGCTAATTTCTACACTCTTAAATCAAGTATTGGTTCTCAATGTTAGCTATTTTGTTCCAGGTTGTTGGAGACCGTAAAGGAGCAATGTTTTCTATTATCTGATGCTATTGGCTGCTTCATTTTGCAATAATGTTACTTTCTTTATTTTATCTTGTTTACATTAAATTTTGTACACAAGTTGTTTTCACAATACAACACCTTCACAAACAAGAAGCATTTTTTTCCCCTCTTAACGTTAGATTATATAACCAAGGGTAATCAATCTTTCCCATAACTCCCATCTTTGACTCTGACTCGCATAATATAATTCTTCTTGGTTATATAATCTAATTCAGGCATCTAACTTCTGATCCGGTGTCTCCAATTGGTTATTAGAAGAAAGCATGTGAGTTTCTGCTATTTTTTTTGTTTCCTCTATTATGTCAGATACAAACTCGGTATGGTTTTTATCAGAACTGACTTTTGTGGAATAGGATAGAGTGAAACTGTTATGACTCCTGCTTTTGGTATTTATCAGAAATGCAGCGCATTAAAATCCAAAAGACCAATCAAGAGTATTGACTCACGATATCCAGAATCTGCCAAATTCATAGTTGTTGATTGCCCTTTAGCATACAATGTTATCCTTGGACACCCCACTATTAAGGCTTTTGGAGACATGTTGTCTACTAACCATTTAACCATGAAGTTCGTCAAAATGTGCTGCTAACTAACTTGGAAGTAAGCGATGAGATGCATGATGCATGATGCATGTCTAGAGCTTGAAGAACTCCAGCTGAGTTTTCGAGCCAACCTGGCTAGATTCCCCCCTTATTTAACTTTCAATATCCCGCTTTATCAGGCCATTTATTGTGCATAATTTGCCTTTAATTTTTTTTAATTCTAATATATCACATTATTCAAACCTCGAGCATGAAACTAGATTTTGCAAAATGGTTTCTTCCAAAATCAATTCTGTAATTCAACTCAGATAAAAAAATCTCACAGCAATCTTATGCACAAACTAAGAATGGTTTCTATAGTTCTAAAGCCCTTTAGGCATGTGGAAATTGATAAGCTTTAATGTGGACAATTTGTTTATTCAATCGAAAGGGAAGGCACGAAGCCCTTCATTACAATTTTGTGGTTACATTCAGAATTAACTATAACATTGTTATTGTAATTTTTGTGAAAATCAGAGTTATGTATATGGAATGACTTCATTTACTTAAGTCTAATAGAGCTTCATTTATGTAAAAGATGTGAATGTCAAAATTAGATCTGTTTACCAATTAACATTAAAATAGTCAATTTCATAAGAAAAAGTTCATCTTATCCAATGTAAGCTTATGCAAAGTGTTTCAGGACTAATGCTATAATGAGCACCTGGTTAAAGCTAAAAAATCCATATTTTTGCATATTGAGGATTTTGTTGTTTATAATAATTTTTAGTTGCTTTTAATCTCATTAGGAGTTGTAGGAATGTTTGGGTTGATACAGTAACCAACCTGTTACCAGTTCTAGTGTTAAATGGAAGCATCTCTCTTTCCCCATCTTTCTTGAATGTGCCTTATGTTAGTTACGTAATCTTGTTTGAGATGTCTCTTTGATGCATTTGCATCTACTCATTTCAAGTGTCATATACATTTAATTCACTTAATACCAAATGATTTTGTTTATAGATTTCCCAATTTTTTTTTTTTTCTTTTTCAGGTCTCCTTGGTTGTGCTTTCCTTTTGGAGCTTCCATTTTGCAAGCTTATGTGCATTTGGGTTACTTGCTTACGTTGGCTACATTGCCTATGCCTTTCCTTCCTTATTTCGTCTGCACCGATTGAATGGACTGCTTCTTGTCTTCATTCTCTTGTGGGCTGTTAGCACCTATATATTTAATGTGGCATTTACATTTCTGAATTGGAAACTTGGACGGGTAATTATATCTTTCAGAATGACAATTTTTATCAGAGATTAGTGTACTTTGAATAATTGTAAATATTTTATACTCGTTTACAGGACATGAAAATCTGGGAGATGGTGGGTCTTTGGCACTATCCAATACCTGGGTTTTTTTTGCTTGCACAATTTTGTCTTGGAATTTTGGTTGCATTGGGTAATCTTGTGAACAATTCTGTTTTCCTCTGCTTGTCTGACGAGGTTGGGCAATCTTCGAATGACCACTCCTCAGTAAAAGGTAATAAGTTACAATCCTGTCATATCTGTTACTAGAAAACTTCACAACATTCTTTAATATAGTTTTGTACAGCCACTTACCCTTTTTTATTTGTGACTGTATATGGTATACTACTGAGCATGTGTGTATACATGCCGGTATGTTCATTATATTTTTGTTGTTGCAATATTTAACTCTGAGAATTATTTTGAATGGTCAAATTTTGTTTTATAATATTTAAAAAATGATTTATCTATTTTCTATGGTAGCAAATGAATCTGTTTGCTCCCAGCTGTTCCATTGATGCTTCATTATTTTCTTTTTCGAGCTTTTGCTTTTCCATTTGACATTATTATGCCTCCTATTACATGGTTGTTCCCTTTCATTTTTATTTTTTTATGATTTCATACCATTTTTGGCTATGCTCTGCGCCTTAGCCTAAGGTTGGCTACATGTATCTTTGAAGTAGGCTTGTCATTGAGATATTATGCAGCTTCTGCGTCTATCACCTGGTGTAGCAGACATTTTGGCTTCTGTGCCTTATCCTCACTCAATTTTGGCTTGGTTATGTTTTCTTTGCATCTCTTAATTGCTTTGTGGTTCTGTGTTTATTCTCTTAGAGACCAAAAAAAAAAAAAAATTGTTGAAGAAAGAGAAGGAAATATTTTATTGGCAGAAAAAAAGCAATCCTAAAAAAAAACTAAAGAGAATAAGAAATATCACTGAAAACATTCAAGATATAATAAAGCTCCCAATCACTTCATATGTTGTACTACAAAACCCCTCAACTAAGGCGTGTTGGTACCAAGATCTGGCGGTGCATCAGACACTCCTGGGTGCAAACCCGACTGTTGCAGTCTCGTGGTACACATAGACTTATGCAAACCCGACTGTTGCAAACCCGACTTATGCACACACATGCATAAAGTTGTAAACCCTGAAAATTGTCAGCTGAGCACCAAATAGGACCCAAGTAAACAACCCTACCAAATGCAAGTGCAGGGAAAAAAAATCATCCTTTGTATCATTTGTTGTCTAATTATTAATTTTAAAATTCTTATTTGAATCATTATTATCTTCCGATTTACCTGTCTAGATTTTATTCTACCGTCCTATCTTTCTTTTGCAATGCCATATTTTCTTCTTTTTCACCCCTTACTTCTGGGTATGATATCGGGGAGGAGGGGTACATAGAATAACCTGACTTCAAATTGTTATGGTTCGTGAAACCCTTTATGACTCATGATTTGCTTCCACCCACCAAAATTCGAAGAAGTTTTATGTTCTGCTGCTTCATTTTTCAATTAACCTTTGCAGAGCTCTTATGGAACTCCTTAGAAAATTGTGAATTTGCCTATCTGGTGGTTACTTATTATGGACTTGTACTTGGTTTATTAATCTATGATCAGAGCTTTCTTTATTTTCTTGAAATTTTTAGATATTATTTTGTGAACTCTCTAGAATATCTTAGTAGTTCTGTTACTTCTTCCTCTTTATTCATTTTCTGCTTTGTTTGACTTTGGTAAAAAAAAAAAAAATTGATTGACTAAATTGGATGTATTTTTATTCTTTATAATGTCATCCTAATTATTGTAAATATTAGAATTATTTATCTGATCATTATTTTGTAATAGTTAGAATAATCTAGAAGCTTATTTGGGCTTAGCCCATTAGGTCTTTTTAGTCTCTTTAAATAGAGAATTCTTGTATAGTTATTGATACAATTCAATTATATACAAATCTTTCTTTCAATTTGGTATCAGAGCTCTCGATTCTGAGGGCTCTGCTTCTGCAAACCGCTACTTTTAAAAAGTGGAACCCTATTTTCCTCTCGTTGCCACCGGAAAAAAAAAAAATCCGGGGACCTTTGAATCCGTAAAAACTCCTGTTTCACTCCATTTTCTTAGATCTATCATTCTACGGAAGTTTCCTTTTCATTGGACTACCAAAATAGTTCCAAAACGACTAGACAACACTGTTTCACTCCACAGACAGGTTCGCGTTCGCCGGACGACCTCTTCGTGAAAAGCCCAGCTCTGATGGACCTTGCATGCGCTCCCACGTGCCACCATTCCCTCTGCGCGTGAAGCCCACGCGCCGATAGCTTCACAGGCGTGTGACGGTGGCATTTTGACTCGAACCACTTCGGTTCTGCTTGTCTCTTCTTGTTCGTCCTGGATCCGTGCTTGCTTGTTTGATCCGACATCGTTTGCTTGTTCGTTTTAAAAAAGAAAGCATTTCACGGTTTAAAGCATTTCACGGTTTCGATCATCTTGATTTTAGCAAGTGTTACGTCAGACGTTGAAGACACTCCAATCGGTCAACCATCTGTTACACGCCCAATGGCTATTCTTTCTCCAAATGATCTTCCTCTCTCCAAAATTACCGTCTTACTGGAAAAAAAATTTATATTGGTCCCAGCTTGTTCGTACCATCGTCAAAGGGCGTCGTAAAATTGCTCATCTTGAACGACTTGTTCCTGCCAAAATAGATTCAAAATTTGATGATTGAGATGATGAAGACTCCCTTATTATGACGTGGCTATGAAACTCTATGACTCCTGAGGTTAGTCAACATTGTATGTTCTTACGTACTGCTCTTGAGATCTAGGATGTTCTTAGGCAGACTTATTCATGAAGAAAGATGTCGCCACCTACTATGATATGAGGAATATGATTTTTCTACCAAGCAGGGCTCTTTTTCCATAACAGAGTATTATGGCATTCTGAATGGATTGTGGACTGAGCTTGATCAGTGCCAGAGTTTGAATATGGAATGTGGTATGGATGCAACCACTTTGGACACCTCTGTTGAAAGAAGTTGGATCTTTGACTTTCTTTGTGACCTCAACTCAGAATATGACCCTATCTAGGTTCAAACTCTTGGTAAAGAAAAATTACGTTCTCTTTCTGAAGTTTTTCATACTGACAGGGGTGAAGAAAGTCGCAGGGCTGTCATGATGGATGCTAAGTTGTCCAAAGAATCTGTCATGCTCTCATCTAAAGCCACCACTCCAGCTCCTTCTGATTCTAAGTCCACTGACGGGTTTGCTATGATCTCGGCTATGCCACATCAGGGGTCCTCTTCTTCTAAGCCCAACAAAAGGGGGCGTTGGTGCAACTATTGTAAAAGACCAGGTTATACGAAAGAGGTTTGCTATTGTCTTCATGGAAAGCAACAGGTTTTGGAGAAGCTTGGTAAGACAACCTCACATGGTCAATCCTTTTTAGCCCCCTCAGACATTCTTCCTGTAAATGAGACCTCACAGATGCCTGGTGAGTTCACTACTATTTGTCGTGATGAATTGGAATGGCTTAGGTCCGTATTTGAATCTCTTAATAAGCTCTCTGGTACTGGTACTTTGATTATGACTGGTAAGAATTCATGCACTCATTTTTTTTTTGCTTCATGCAATGATTTTAAAACTTCGTGGATTGTGGATTCTGGTGCTACTGATCATATGACTTGCTGCACTGACCCCTTTCTTTCTTATAATCCTAATGCTAGTATCTATACCATAGCCGTAGCTGCACACACATCAGTTGTAAGTTCTTGTAACATTAAAATTCAAACCTCCTTGTGTCTCAAGAATGCTCTTTATGTTCCCCAACTTTCTACCAATCTCCTTTCTACTCATAAGCTTATTACTGATTTGAATTGCACTATAACCTTTTTCCCTACTCATTGTGCTTTTCAGAATCTCACCACGGGGAAGACAATTGGAGTTGTTAAGGAGCAAGGTGGGTTGTATTATGTGGTTCCAGAATTTGCTGCAGAAGGTATCAGGAATAAGATTTTGATGACTAGTCAGTCTACTTTATATCCTCTTATTTGGCTTCAACACAAGCGTTTGGGTCATCCTCCTTGTAGTTTACTTAAGTCTATGTTTCCGTCTTTGTTTGTGTCACAATCTGTTGAGTCTTTTAATTGTGATGTCTGTCAGTTTGCAAAACATCATTGTTTATCCTTTTCTTCTAGTGAAATAAAAAGTGTTGAACCTTTTACTATTATTCATTCTGATGTTTGGGGGCCTTCCAAGGTCCCTAATGTTTCTGGTGCTAAGTGATTTGTCTCTTTTGTTGATGATTATACTCGGATAACATGGATATTTTTTATGAAAGATAAGGCGGAAGTGACACAGTTGTTTATCCAATTTTATTATATTATTGAGACCTAGTTTGGTAAAAGTATCAAACGCTTGAGATCAGATAATGGTACAGACTATGTTAATCAGCGTCTTTCCCAGTTTCTTAAAGACAAAGGAATGGTTCATGAACTTACATGTGTGGATACTCCTCATCAGAATGGGGTTGCTGAAAGAAAAATTTGACATTTGCTTGAAGTCACTAGAGCATTATTGTTTCAAACATCTGTACCCAACTCTTACTAGGGAGAAGCTGTATTAACTACAGCCTATTTGATCAACTGCTTACCTTCTAGAGTTTTTGGCCATGTAAGTCTTGTTGATCTCATGACCTATTTTTTTCCTTCTATTCCAATTATGCAGAGTTTCCAGTCTCGAGTCTTTGGATGTGTTTCTTCGTCCATATCCATAAACAACATCGGAGTAAATTAGATCCTAGGCCCTTAAGTGTGTCTTCCTTGGTTATGCTCCCAACAAGAAAAGATATAAATGTTACCACCCTCCAAGTCGTAAATTCTTTGTCTCTATGGATGTTAGCTTCCATGAATCTAAGTCCTGCTTTCTACACCCTCAGCTTCAGGGGGAGAACAGTATAGAAGCTTCATCCATTTTCTCTGAGTCTGAGTCTTCTGAGTCTCCCTTTCTGTTACCTTTATCTCCTACCCTAGTAGTTACATTAGATGACAATGAGAAGACTTAGTTACTGAAGCTGAAAATTCATTTGATTCCTCATGTGACATGCCTCCTGTCGATCGACAAAAAGTACGCAAAGTTATGACACCTGAACTATTTTACCAAAGGAAGAAACAACCCACACTGCTCCACCAGCAACTGCAATCGCCTGAACCGCTAGTAAGTACTGAATATACTACTTCTTTTATTCCTGAGCCTGATATTAATTTTGATGACTTATTGTAAGGAAAGGGGAAAGGTCTTGTACCCAACACCCTATTTCTCATCTTGTTTCCTCTAAGCATCTCTCTATGCAGCATAGAAGTTTTATTACAACACTTGACTCCATTTCAATCCCAAAATCAGTACATGAAGCATTAAAGGATAATAATTGGGTTCAAGCCATGCATGACGAGATGAATGCATTGGAGAAGAATAATACATGGGAAGTTGTTGATAGGCCAAATGGAAAAAGGGCAGTAGGGTGCAGATGGGTGTATACTCCGAAGTATAATTCTGATGAGACTCTTAAGAGGTATAAAGCTCGACTGGTAGCCAAGTGGGTACACACAGACCTATGGCATTGATTACAAAAAAACATTTGCTCCAGTGGCTAAAATAAACACTGTAAGAGTTTTATTGTCCCTCGCTGCTCATTTTAATTGGGATTGAAACAATTTGATGTGTAAAATGCCTTCCTCAATGGCGAATTAGAAGAGGAGGTATACATGGAGATCCCACCAGGATTTAACTCTACAAATGGCTGATGTCTTAACTAAAGGTCTTCCTAATGATAGATTTCAAGAACTTACTAATAAACTGAGAATGATAAATATATGGAGTATACGCCTCCATATATTCCTTTTGGTCGTCAATTGGCTGATGTCTTAATTAAAGGTCTTCCTAATGATAGATTTCAAGAATTTACTAAAAAGTTAGGAATGATAAATATCTATTCTTCAGCTTGAGGGGGAGTATTGTAAATAATTAAATATTAGAATTATTTATCTGATCATTATTTTGTATCACTATTTTGTAATAGTTAGAATACTCTAGAAGCTTATTTGAGCTTGGCCCATTAGGTCCTTTTAGTCTCTTTAAATAGAGAATTTTTTTACAGTTATTGATACAATTCAATTATATACAAATCTTTCTTTCAATTCTAATCTTTCTTATCAACAGTGGAGGGAGAGACTAAGGTATTGATTGTGGCAACAATAGCATGGGGACTGCGCAAATGCTCTCGAGCTATCATGCTGGCATTGATCTTTCTCATCGCCATAAAACCTGGTTTCATCCATGCGGTATATAGTATGTTTTATCAAACCCTTAAATGCTCATTTTGCTTAAATGCTCATTTTGCATTTAATCCATTTTGATGATTCATGGAATAAAATCATTTACCTTGGTCCTTGTGAGACATTAATTGAATTGTGGTTTATCATGTGACAATATCTTATGCTAGTTTGTTGATCAGCTTCTATTCTGTGTTTTCATCAGTGATATTCTTCTTGATGTATCTTTTGAGCCACAATGTCAGCAGAAAGATAAGACAAGCTTTGATTCTTCTATGTGAGATTCATTTTGCACTGCTGTATGTTCTTCAAATTAATTTGATCTCTACCGCATTGGAGAAAAAAGGCTCTGTAAGCATGGAAGTTTTAATGCAATTAGGTATGGAATGGGTTTAGTTGGTTTATACTTAAATTATAGGAATGCCATATCTATATGCCTTCCCACAGATTAAGTAATAAGGAAATGGAAGATTCACCATATGTTTTGTGAATTGTTGCAGGTCTCCTTGAAGAAGACAGTGCCTGGGATTTCTTGGAAGTAGCTTTGCTTGCTTGCTTCTGTGCAATACATAACCATGGTTTTGATATGTTATTTTCATTTTCAGCAATCATACAGCATGCTCCTAGCCCTCCTATTGGATTTGGCATCTTGAAAGCTGGTCTTAACAAATCTGTTCTATTGTCTGTATATTCCTCCTCCTCTGTGAGAAACAGCGATGAGAGTTTCTCTTATGGTACATTTCAAAAATAGTTATATGCTCTGGAATGACATTTTATTTTCTAGACAGTGTATAGCGCGCGCGCGCGCGCACACACACATATATTGTATAAAAAAAACTCACACACACATATATTTTTAAAACTCACCATGAAACACACACACACACATACACATATATTGTATAAAAAAAACTCACCATGAAACCCTGACTTGCGAGGGTAGAGGTGAGGAAATCCTTGTATGTAGTCTGACCCACACACACATATTGTATCAAAAAAACTCACCATGAAACACACACACACACACATATTGTATCAAAAAAACTCACCATGAAACACACACACACACACACACACATATATTGTATCAACACACACACACACACATATATTGTATCAAAAAAACTCACCATGAAACCCTGACTTGCGAGTAGAGGTGAGGAAATCCTTGTATGTAGCCTGACCCTTGTATACATATATATTGTATAAAAAAAACTCACCATGAAACCCTGACATGACCTTTGATTATAAAGAAGTAGCTTTACCACTACTCCAAGCTTGTCCTCTTATATATGCACATTTTATAATGATATTTATAGTGTTAGTTCAAAGTGGTTGATATACGTATTATGTTGTACATTGTATCTGGAAATGAATAGCACAAAGTTGTTAAACATATGAACTTTAAGTAACATCAGTTATTAAATTAAAAGAAAAAGGGGGAGGGAGAAAGATGAATCAAATAGGATTAGCTTTTGATGCAGACTTGTTTTTACTGATCATAATAATGGAGACCAGCTCCTTACAAGAACAGAAAAAAATGCAGAAATTAAAAGATAAATCTAGAGCTCAGTAGGTATCCAGAACTTCCAGCTCAATCCCATTCCCTTTTCCACTCAATTCATGGCTACCTCCTTATGTTCCCATAACCTCCTCCTTCCCCTTCAGCCTCTCCCAAACCCCTCCATTCATAGCTTGCCATGTATAATCCTCTCTAACCAACTTCCCCTCTTTCTTGCTAACAGATTTTTTCTTTTCCCCATATTGTTAGTGCTGGCTGATGCCTTTATATTGGCCCTATTATGCTCAGGCCCTTTTCTTGCCTTCCTTCGGCTATAAACATACTTAAGTGGTCCAGCAGTACTGCCCTCCTTAAGTTTCACCTTGTCTTCTAATGTAAAAGAAGGAAATTGATTCTTTTAGGTATCTCTAAGTATGCGTTTGACCACTTTCCAGTGTTCTTCCAGAGACTGTGATAAGAATTGGCTGACCTTGTTGACACTATAAGCAATTTATGGTCTGGTAAGTGTCGCATACTGTAAAGATCAAACAAGAGACTGATAAAGATAGGGATCAGTGACATAGTCAGCTCCATGCTTGCTTACCTTGCACCATCCTGGCATCAGGGTGGAAGTGCCTTTAGCATCTGTCATGCCTGGTCTTGCCAGTAAATCCCTGATATATTTGGAGTGGGACAGTAAGATTGACCCCTTTGGAAACTGTTTAACTTCAATCCCTGATTCAGAACAAAGGTTGAGTCTAATTGGACAGTGAGTTTCTGTATCAACTGTGCACTATTCCTGGTGATGATAATATCATCAACATACACCAGTTCATGCCTTCCTCCTCATATCTCACCCCCTCTTATATCATAACCTCCTCCTTCCCCTTCCACCCCTCCCAAATACCTCTCCATCATAGCTTGCCACGTTAATCCTCTCTAACCAACTTCCCCTCTTTCTGCCTAACAGATTTCTCTCTTTCCTCCATGTTGTTAGTGTTGTTAGTGCTGGTTGCTGCCTCTATATTGGGCCTATTGTGTTCAGCCCCTTTTCTTGTGGCTGTAACCATACTTAATGGTCCACCATCCTTTTTTATGCCATTGCTTGATGGTAACATTGTGGTTGAGAGGAATATAAACAATTATTCTAGGACCTGCATGATGTCTCACGGGCTCTGCTTGGATGACGGAAAGGTTGTAATCAAGTAACTTTGGTTAGGATGCTTCAAATGCAAATATATACTACTATTTGTAGGAAACCATGTCTAGAGAAACTAGGTCTTTGTACTGCAACTATTTTTGCAGCTGCTGTATTTATTGATTGTGATCCATGTTCCATCCTCATTTTAATTTTACAGAAAAAAGAATAGCTTCATACCTCAGTGCAATTGGGCAGAAGTTCCTATCTGTATACCGATCATGTGGCACCTACATTGCTTTTCTGACTATACTTCTCACAGTATACATGGTGAGACCAAATTACATATCATTTGGTTACATATTCCTTCTCCTTCTGTGGATTACTGGAAGACAACTTGTTGAGAGAACAAAAAGACAGCTTTGGCTTCCATTGAAAGTGTATGCAATTTTGGTGTTTATCTTCATATATAGCTTGAGCAGCTTTTCAAGCCTTGAGGTTTGGTTGTCCAAATGGATAGATCTCTATTTTTATCTGGGATATGACTCAAATGCATCTTCTTTTGAAAATGTTTGGGAGTCTCTGGCAGTTTTAATTGTTATGCAACTTTATAGCTATGAGAGGAGACAGAGCAAGCGAAACCAGCAGGATGACTTGGATCAGTTAGAGCCAGGAGCACTTGGATTTACAAGGAGATTTCTTATCTGGCACAGCCAGAAGATCTTGCTTATTGCTCTGTTTTATGCTTCTTTGTCCCCAATTAGTGCATTTGGTTTCTTGTATCTTCTTGGCTTGGCCATCTGCTCCATTTTACCTAAAACTTCTAGTGTCCCATCCAAATCATTCTTAGCATACACAGGTTTTCTGGTGACAGCTGAGTATCTTTTTCAGATGTGGGGTATGCAGGCTAAAATGTTTCCAGGGCAGAAGTACTCTGATATATCTCTCTTTTTGGGTTTCCATGTATTCCAGTCAGGCTTTTGGGGTCTAGAATCAGGATTGAGGGGAAAAGTGCTGGTGATTATGGCTTGTACCCTTCAATACAATGTTTTCCGTTGGTTGGAAAGAATGCCAAATTCAGTTCTAAGCAAGGCAGAATGGGAAGAACCTTGTCCTTTGTTTGTTTCTACAGAAGATGCATTCAATGATGTTACTACATGCAATGAGGAAATCAAACCATCATGTAACTCACATCAGCCATCTGCAATACAAGAAGGAACGTCTAGCAAATCACTGAAAATTATAACCTGTGGTCTTTCTCAAGAACATGATGCTCCATCCTCTAAAACAGGAGGTTCCAATAGTAATGGTAGAAAGTATTCATTCGGGTTTATCTGGGGAAGCACCAGGGAGAGTCACAAGTGGAACAAGAAACGGATTGTTTCTTTGAGAAAGGAGCGGTTTGAAACACAGAAAACTGTCTTAAAAGTATATTTGAAATTTTGGATGGAGAATTTGTTTAATCTGTTTGGTCTTGAGATAAACATGATATCATTACTTCTGGCAAGCTTTGCCCTGTTGAATGCATTATCCATGCTGTATATTGCACTGCTTGCTGCTTGCATTCTTCTGAATCGGCAAATCATACGCAAAGTCTGGCCCATATTTGTCTTTTTGTTTGCTTCCATTCTCATCCTTGAATATTTTGTAATCTGGAAGGATACGCTGTCTTTGAGTTCCCATGTTTCAAGTGATATTCAGTGCCATGACTGTTGGAAAATTTCAACTCTGCATTTCCATTATTGTGAAAAGTGTTGGCTTGGTAGGATTCTCTTATCCTTCTCTGAATTGCAACTTAAAGGAAGAATTACATGATCATATATTTCGTTATAATGCTTTAAGGATGTGAGGGCATTAGACAGTTTTGTTTTAGAATTATCTGTTAATTACTTTTGTTCAGATACCTGCATTATCTTGTCATTTTCTTCCTATTGGGAGCACCCTTTATGGCACAAATGGAAACTAGTAACATCAGTTTTTTTAAAAAATTGTTAGGGGCTTCCCACCAGTGTATTTAAATATGCATATAATGCATGTATTATTTAATATATTATTTTGTACATTGAAGCCTTCAATAGCCTTTTACTTCACTGCCTTTTTCTGTTGTAGGATTTGTCGTTGATGATCCCCGGATGTTGATCAGCTACTTTGTGGTCTTCATGCTGGCTTGTTTCAAACTTCGTGCTGATCGCCTGTCTAGCTTTTCAGGATCATCAACATATCGTCAGATTATGTCTCAACGAAGGAACGCATTTGTTTGGAGAGATCTCTCGTTTGAAACTAAAAGCATGTGGACCTTTCTTGACTATTTGAGGCTTTACTGCTATTGCCACCTGTTAGATCTTGTGCTCATATTAATATTGATTACTGGAACACTTGAATATGACATTCTTCATCTTGGTTATCTAGCCTTTGCTCTGGTATTCTTTCGGATGAGACTTGAAATACTGAAGAAGAAGAACAAAATATTCAAGTTCTTGCGTATTTACAACTTTGCTGTTATTATTCTTTCTCTTGTTTATCAGTCTCCTTTTGTTGGAGGAACATGTGCTGGGAAGTGTGAGTCAGTGAATAACATTTATGAGATGATTGGTTTTTATAAATATGATTATGGTTTTCGGATTACAGCAAGATCTGCTATTGTAGAGATTATCATTTTTGTGCTGGTATCACTTCAGTCATATATGTTTTCCTCACAAGAGTTTGATTATGTGTGCCGCTACCTGGAAGCAGAGCAAATTGGTGCTATTGTGCGTGAGCAAGAGAAAAAGGCTGCATGGAAAACTGCACAATTACAACAAATTCGTGAAAGTGAGGAGAAAAAGCGACAGCGTAATATGCAGGTGGAGAAGATGAAATCTGAAATGCTCAACCTGCAAATACAACTCCATAGCATGAACACATCCACTAATTGTATTGATGGTTTTTCTCACAGCAGTGAGGGTCTAAGAAGGAGGAGAAGCGCTTCTCTTGCATCAAACAATGACATTGGAATCCCTGATAAAGAACATCAGTTTCAAGGGAGACTAGATCATACAATAAGAGAGGATTCTGTTTTTCCAGTTGAACCACACAATTCATCTGCTTGCATGAATGTGGAAACTCCATTAACAGAGGAGTATATGAGGCATTCAGTAGATTCTCCTCTTTGTGAAATTACTGAAATAGATATTGATACTTCTTCTAGTGATTCAGGGAACAAGGAAAAAGTTAAAGGGCATGCAAAAGAAAACCCATTGAAGTCTGCTGTACAATTAATAGGTGATGGTGTTTCCCAGGTACAGTCCATTGGAAACCAGGCAGTCAATAACCTAGTGAGCTTTCTGAATATTTCGCAAGAAGATTCTGATTCAAATGAGCACATAAACATTGAGGATCAGGTATATGACAAGATGGAGAGTCAGAAAGCTCAACATTTATATATGCGTCGTTCTTCTTCTTTGCAGTCTGATAAGAGTTCTGATGCTGCAAGTCTGCAGTTTGGAAGGATCTTTCAATATATATGGTACCAGATGCGTTCCAATAATGACGTAGTATGTTACTGTTGCTTTCTTCTTGTATTCTTATGGAACTTCAGTTTGTTATCAATGGTGTATCTTGGGGCTCTCTTCTTGTATGCTTTATGTGTAAATACAGGCCCAAGTTACATCTTCTGGGTTATCATGCTGATCTACACGGAAGTTTATATTTTAGTTCAGTATTTGTACCAAATTATCATCCAGCACTGTGGGTTGAGTATTGATCCTAGCCTATTGCGAGAATTAGGTTTTCCAACACGCAAAATCGTGTCTTCATTTGTTGTGAGTTCATTACCTCTCTTTCTTGTCTATATATTCACGCTCATTCAAAGTTCCATAACGCCTAAAGATGGTGAATGGATGTCTTCTACTGACTTCAAGTTTAAGAGGAATGATCTCCACGCAAAAGATGATCCCACTAGTTATAACTGGCAAGAGAGAGCATGGGGTCTTCTAAATCAGATGATTAATATGGTAAAACTAATAATCAGAAGCTTCTTCAGGTACTGGAAATCACTCACCCAAGAAGCAGAATCTCCTCCTTATTTTGTCCAGGTGTCTATGGATGTCAACTTCTGGCCAGAGGATGGGATTCAACCAGAGAGGATTGAATCTGGAGTTAATCAGTTGCTCAGACTTGTCCATAATGATAAATGTGAGGAAAAGAACCCAACTCTTTGCTCTTTTGCTAGTAGGGTTAATGTTCAAAGTATTGAAAGAAGTCAAGAAAACTCCAAGGTTGCCTTGGTTGTTTTTGAGATTGTGTATGCCTCTCCTGTAATTGATTGTTCTTCAGCAGAATGGAATAAGTCTTTAACTCCAGCTGCTGATGTAGCCAAGGAAATCCTCACAGCTCAGCATGCTGGTTATGTGGAAGAAGTGGGATTCCCTTACCGTATTCTTTCTGTAATTGGTGGAGGCAAGAGAGAAATTGATCTGTATGCCTACATATTTTGTGCGGATCTGATTGTATTCTTTCTTTTTGCCATCTTCTACCAGTCTGTCTTAAAAAATAAAAGTGAGTTCCTTGAAGTGTATCAGCTTGAAGACCAGTTTCCAAAAGAATATGTCTTTATTTTGATGGTATGTCTAATACCTTTTCCTTTTTTATTTAGCCTTTTGTTATTCTTTTAATTTTAACAGCCCTGAAAAAGTTTGTCCATATTTATATTAAACCACTTTCCATTTAACCCCGACTAGCAAGGGTGAGGTAAGGATAATCTTTGTACGCAACTTTACTCTTGCATATTTACGAAGAGATTGTTTTTCGGATTCGAACTCGTGACTTTTTAGTCACAAAGGAGCAGTGGCTCTTGTTTTGTCTATATTTATATTTATAAACTAAAATAGTTTAACTCGTATCCAGACAAATTTGACCTGTTTATTGGGTTAATGAAGCAGGCGAAGTATGACAACATTTATGTAGTTCTCTAATATTTTTTTACTCAATAAAATTGTTCAGAACCTTTGAAATGGTTCAGTTTATGATTCTTTTTGATTTCCGAAGGGAATAGAACATTTTGATTTTGTTTTTGCTTTTCCTAATTTATGGAGGTTAGAATTTTTTGCCCTTGCCCCACCTTAGCTAGTCGTGGTTTATAGAGGTTAGAATTTATAGCACTTCAAAAGAGAATGAATATAATTCTTTATTGGCATGTTTAAGAAGTATCTTGTATCAATTTCTCTTTGATGAATAGATAGATATGTTAGAATAACCAGATAATTTATTGCATTTATTTGTGTGACTAGAGTTGCCATGTCTTGTAGACTCCTAACAAGAGTTACTTCTTCTATTCAGGCTATCTTCTTCTTGATTGTGCTTGATCGTGTAATATACCTCTGCTCATTTGCCACTGGGAAAGTGATTTTCTATATTTTCAACCTCATTCTCTTCACATATTCAGTTACTGGGTATGATTGGCAATTAGAGCCATCAAAGCAACAAGCAGCTCGGTTGGCTCTTCGGGCCATATTTCTTGCAAAAGCAGCTTCTCTAGCACTGCAGGCTGTACAAATCCGTTATGGCATTCCTCACAAGAGCACATTGTATCGGCAATTTTTGACCAGTGAAGTTTCACGAATCAATTACTTAGGATATAGACTTTATCGTGCTCTGCCATTCCTTTATGAATTACGATGTGTACTGGACTGGTCATGCACAACTACATCCCTCACCATGTATGACTGGCTAAAGGTATATGTAAATATTTTTCTAAAATCACTCTCTTTCACAAAAAAGTAAAATTTCCTTCATTTGAGACCTTTTTTGGCAACATCTTTGATAAACTGTTATGTTGAAGGATTTATCTTTGTTCAGGACTGTTCTCAAATAATTAATTGATTGAATAAAAAATTCTCGTTTGAATTATGTTGCTGATAAAAAGACAATGGGTATAACAGCCCATACATCATATTTTAGTCTGCAAATGCACTAGGAGAACTATCACTTTATTGCTTGTATTAAGAGAGAAGAAAACAAAAGACATATAATGTAATCCACGTGATTAAAATACATACCGGAGGCACTAATATATGTTGGGCCTCTAAGCCCATTTGATAAAGTATATCACAGGAAGAGGAAATCCCAATTTGTTGGGGAGAATGGTAATATAATAGTAAAAGGCAATGAGGAAGGAAAGTTTGTTATGGGAGAAGCCATGTGGAGTGCTATGAATGGAGAGGAGGAAGTGGGAGAAAATGTGGGGAAGAGATTCGTTGAAGGAGGAGAGGGTATAAGGCAGTTGGAGAAAAAGAAGGAGGTGTGCAAAAATATTGAGAGTGAAGGGAGTGGAGCTGCTGAGCGTGGTGCTCAGTTGCTGAGTTCTTGAGGTAGTCGCAAGCTAAGCGGGTAATTCCGTGGAAGGAGGGGATCATTCATCCATTGGATAGTAGCTATGGAGCCTGTGGGGAGTTGTCTGAGTCTAGTATTTCCCTGTTAAGTAGTCTGTTGCTGTTTTGATTTACTTTACTGCATTATTACTTTTATTAAGATCTTGTGTAGCTATGGAGTCTGTATAAATGGGTAAGAGCTTGTTGATGCTCTGTTTCCTTAATTTGTCATGAAGTCTGTAATTGGAGTTGATCTCCCACGGACGATTGAGTAATAGAAATATTTCCTGTGTTTGTTGTTTAATTGTCTGTTGCTATTTGAGGGTACCATAAATTTGGTATCAGAGCTCGTACGAGGTGTGGGTGATTTATGAAAACCAGAATGGAGAATAGAATCGATGCCATCGAAGGAAGGATTGGAGGATTGGATGAAAATGTGCGCCAATTAAGAGAGACACTCTTGGAATTCATCGAACGCAATGAACAGAGAGACACCGGATCAGGAGCTGGACGTCGTCATAGCGAAGACGAAGGAGAGAATGGGAACAGAGGCCATCGGAACACTATGAACCTGAGAAAGGAGGAGAGGATGGGGAGAGTGGAAGTTCCTTATTTCACTGGAGAGGATCCGTATGGCTGGATCTTCACAGCTGAACGGTATTTTTGGGTCAACAGAATTCCCATGGAGGAAGAAGTGGAAACTGCAGCAATTTGTCTAAAAGGGAAGGCGTTGAGCTGGTTTTAATGGTGGGAACCAAGAAACCCGTTGGTCGATTGGGAAAATTTTCGTTTGGCAATTTTACAGAGGTTTCATATGTCTTCCTCGGGAAATCCTTACGAAGCGTTAATGGGGCTTAGAGGCCAAACAATATATAACTGAATAAAAGAGATTACACAGGAATATTACATGATGTGAAACTTTGTCCCTTACACTAAGCTATCATGTATACAACACTCTTAACACACTCTCAAATTGGAGCATATAAATTATATGCACCAAGCTTGTTTCATATGTAATTATTTGAGGACCCCTAAAGGACTTGGTGTAGACATTTGCCAATTGATCATTTGATTTGAGTTGATGAAATATGAAATGATCTCTTCTGACAAGACTTTCTCCCTGACAAAGTGATAATCTATTTCAACATGCTTCGTTCTTTCATGAAACATTGGATTAGAGGCAATATGCAAAGTAGATTGATTATCGTAAATGAGTGTTGCTGCTCAAGCATTTTCCAAACTTCAGTTCCTTAAGCAATTGTTTTAGCCAGATAAGTTCACAAGTAGCTATGGTCATGGAACGATACACTGCTTCAGCACTCAATCTGGCAACTACACTATTTTTTACTTTCTCAGGAAACTAAGTTATCTCCAACAAACACACAATATCCAGAGGTTCATTTTCTATCAGTGGGGCAACTTGCCCAATCAGCGTCTGAGTATTCCACAACTCTAGTATGACCTTTGTATCCATAGAAGAAACCTTTTTTGAGAGCTGGCTTGATGTACTTAAGAATACAAATCATTGCATTCTAGTAATTTTCACAACGAGAATTTAAGAACTGATTCACTACACTCTGGTCTAGTGATAGTGAGGTAGTTCGGTTTCCCAAATTATCTTCTATACCTTTCTGAATCTTAGAATGACTCCCTTGATTTGGCATTAACTTGATGTTTGGATCCATAGGAGTGTCAACTGGCTTTGTATTCAACAGAGCTATTTCCTCAAGAATATCCATAGCATACTTTCTCTGGGATATCACAATACCATTCTTGAACTGGGTCATCTCTATCGCTAAGAAATATTGAAGTAGCAAGATCCTTTATCTGAAAATGATGGCTGAGATGTTGTTTTACATGAGTAATGTTTTATGATGATCTCTTACACTAAACTATTTTATTTACAACACTCTCCAACAACTTGCAATACTCAGTGATATTGATAGAGAAGTGATTGAAAAGCTGTTTTAGTATACATTAATTCTACGATTCCTGATATTTTGATATACTTATCTTGTTCCTTTTGGAGGTTGAGTTTGAGGATGATTTTGTTGGGTTTGCCTACTGTATGTCTTTGCACCTCTAATTTTGAATTGAAAGATTAATTGCCAGAGCTTTTGCTCGGTTTTTTGTGACCTTTCTGCCCTTGAAGAATTTTACATGTCCTTCTCATTTATTTTTCTGACCATAACAGCCACCAAGAAAATACAAATTGAGACTTTGTGAAATCAATGTTGTGTTATCATAAGTACATTATTATTGAAGTTCTATTGTTACAGATCATTCAATTATAAAACGGCTGCTACTTGAAAATTTCATGATGTCATTACTAGCAAAAGATATCATTATATATGTTTGGTAACACCAACCTATTCCAAATGGAAGGACGATAAGAAAAACTACTGAAAATGTCAACCAAAATTTCTCTCTTTAGAATAAAATGGCTCTAGTTTGTTGGTTATAGTCTGTATTATTTATTTGGTAGCATCATATACAATTTGAGATGGTTTCCGCTATTCTTTAATTGTTTTTCAAAAGAAAAAAAGAAGTAAAACTATGTTGTTCTACCATTGGTTTCTACACCATATCATTAGATTGGACTTGTTTTCTTTTCGGGCACTTGAATGTCTTTGGGAGACTAGTAGGCATTTGTTAGATTAGCTTATTTTTTCGGCATAAGCGTCTATAAAAATCGATTTGGAAGAGCTTCTTTTTCAAGTTGTGCTGTTTTCTCTTTCTAAATTCTGCCTAGTTTGGAAACTAACGCCTGCATCTTTTTTCACCCCATTTTGATAGCTTGAGGACATAAATGCAAGTTTGTACCTTGTCAAATGTGATTCAGTCTTGAATAGAGCTACACACAAACAGGGGGAGAAGCAAACGAAAATGACCAAATGCTGCAATGGAATATGCCTGTTCTTCGTATTAATTTGTGTTATATGGGCTCCAATGCTGGTAAGAAAATTATAACAGCCTTTGATTTCATAATTTATTAATAGCGGTGAGATATGTTTTCGTTTTTGGCACTTCTGTTCTTTAGATCTGTTGGAATATGAACTTAAATTTCATGTTACTAGTTATTAGCTTCTACCGGTCTTTGACTAAAAAGCATTTCATTTATCATTTTACTAGTTAAATATTAAGTAAAAAAAAAAAATTATTAGAACATAACCGAAACTTTTATATATTTTAAATTAAATGTCATTAGGAAAGTTTATTGAATTTTGTATTGGTACTGTAACATGCAATCAGGACATTGTGGTGTGCCTTGCAGGACCTTAGATTTATGTTACAAGTCTATAAGTGATATTGAGACAGTACCAAATTAGGTTGATCTTCAGCTTATGTGTCTGGCACTTTGCAACTGATTTGTTACAAACTTCAAAACAAATTTGTGATATAAAATTTCTTCAAAACAATAGCATAATTAACAATTCCGTTAATGATTTTTATTAAAAAAATAAATAGAAATAGTGAATGGTATAATTTTAATTTACTGTTTTTTTTAACGAATATAATTTAATAACAAAGCTAAATTCTCAATAACTTATCTAGGGATGCTGCCAATGCCATGCTGGTGTTGGGTTGTGATATCATTAGGGAACTCGTGTGTTATTATCTTATTGAAGCTGAATGCATTCGCACCGCTTATGTTCGCATGTTTGACCATTGCAATTTTCCAGTCACTACAACATATAACAAATTAATTAAAGTTTAAAAAGGACAATCTGGTGCAATGAAGTTCCCAGCTCGGGGAAGGATCAAACCTATTATGTGTGGGTCTATAGTATGGAGTCTTACCTTGCATTTGCAATGATTTATATCTGTGACCTCCAGGCCACCTGGCAACAACAACTATTGTGCCAAGATTCCCCTTCAAATTTATTAAAGTAATATTTTC
Source organism: Gastrolobium villosum (assembly GCA_032173675.1). Taxonomy (NCBI): domain Eukaryota; kingdom Viridiplantae; phylum Streptophyta; class Magnoliopsida; order Fabales; family Fabaceae; genus Gastrolobium; species Gastrolobium villosum. The sequence continues at coordinate 54,899 of JAVKPL010008260.1, read as the reverse complement.
ATATTTTTTCCTTACAGATGTATAGCAGTGGTAACCCGACAAACATTGCAAACCCCATTAAAGATGCTAGCTTTCAGGTTGATATCAAGACAGTTAGTGGAAGGTTGATTTTGTATCAAACTACTCTATGTGAAAGAATTCGGTGGGATTCACTCAATTCTGATGTCAATCCTGATCCATATGGCTATTTGGATGCATATAATAAGAATGATATCCAGTTGATATGCTGTCAAGCCGATGCTAGTACATTGTGGCTTGTTCCACGCGTTGTTCGGGCCAGATTGATTGAGTCCCTTGAACGGTATACCGACATGGAAATTTTTTTCACCTGGATACTTTCAAGGGACAGGCCAAAAGGGAAAGAAGTTGTGAAATATGAAAAGGCTGTTGATCCTCAATATCTTCCAATGCATTCTGATGTTCTGAAGGTTCTTAATGGCTCTTTGAACAGCTTTAGGATTTATAATGTTTATCCAAGATATTTTCGTGTCACTGGTTCAGGTGACGTTAGACCTTTCGAAGAGGTAATCCTATCTGAGCACTTTAGTTGCTACTCTTAACTTTTTGTTTTTTCCATCAAGTATTGGTTGCATGTTTTGAGAAGATAATGGCATATTCGGCATTCCATGGGTGACTGGGTAGAAGCTAATCATCTTTGTTATCTACTGCTGTAATCTTTCTAATAACATAGGAACCTTTCCTTCAGACTGACTTAGAAATTACTAAAATTTTGAAATTAAAGTGATAATCATGAAGAGGGAGGAGAGGTGGTGTTCATGTCTCAGATTATTGTAATAATTTTATATGTTTTGCTTCATAATTCTCCTGAATTATTTTAGAAAATTCAAAATCAATTTTTTAGAAAATTCAAAATCAAATTTTCAGGATAGAGCTGTTAGTGCTGATCTCATTTTAAATCGCGAGCAATTTGAGTGGTGGGCCTTCCAAGATATTAATCCATCAAATTTAAGTGGATTTTGTGGAGGTCTGAAAGGACCTATGGCAATCATAATATCCGAGGAGACACCACCACGTAAGTTGTCCAGGGCATTATTATTATTATTTTTTTGAAAATAAATGTCCATGGTTCATTTTTGTGCCTGACAATACCTTGTATAATGTCTCTAATTTTATAATACTGCTACAGAGGGTATTCTTGGTGACACACTCAGCAAGTTCAGCATATGGGGGCTTTACATAACCTTTGTTCTAGCTGTTGGACGTTTTATCAGACTCCAGTGCTCCGACTTAAGGATGAGGATTCCCTTCGAGAACCTACCTTCCTGTGACAGGTACTGCAGATTTCTTTCCTGAAGATGGCAGTACAAATGACAAAAAAATTCCCCCATTCTTCCCTCGAGAATTTGTCAAGCCAATTAACCATTACTGATGTCTCTGAACTCGTGTTCTTTAAGATACATTCTGTTTTAACTTCAATCACTTCTTTTTGCATGCTTCTCATGTAGGTTAATAGCCATCTGCGAGGATATATATGCTGCAAGAGCTGAGGGTGAGCTTGGAGTTGAAGAGGTTCTTTACTGGACACTAGTGAAGATATATCGGTCCCCGCACATGCTGCTTGAGTACACCAAACCTGATTAACACTTACGGGGTTGAGTACTACTGGTTACCAACAGCTAACTGGGCTTAATACCCACACATATAATTTGACTGCCACGCATATTGAACGAGTGACACCCAACCATTTTTGGTCGGAGCTCGGAGTAGTTAGGACGCAGGTTGATGCCCCCATGATAAGATTAAACCAATATTGCAACATTTTTTGTGCGGCAATCGTTAGAGGGTTATGAAACATTTCTCTGAGAAGATTGGCGAGGACTGCATCGCGACTCATGACTGTAATTAATGATCCTGATTTTAATGATTGTTTTTGGGCAAATCATGTATCCAATGTACAATGCAGTCAATGCCAGAGTTATAGTGAAGCAAATATGTACAGTTGTTGACCAAGAGCGATGTCTTTACCCCTGCTCACCTTTCATTCATAAAACAGCAAGATTAATTCGACAGAAAATTTAAATGGAAATTAGAATGTCCGTTTCATAGTAACATGACCATTTAACAAAATTACATGCCTATGTTTTCAATATTAACCATTAATAGAAGTTGCAAATAAATTAACAATAATGTATATACAGCTATCTAGTGAATTTTCATGTAATTTTCCATTTTCCCTAATCACACTTCAATTACAAAAGGTTAATTCAGTAGTTCTCAAATTTACTTATTGTTCCCTTCAGCATTGGTCATAGCTTTTTCAATATTAGATCATTAATAGAAGTGGTAAAAGTAATTGACATTGATGATCATCTTGCAGCTCTTTTTTTTTTTTTTTTTTTTTCATGTTACTATTGAATTATAAGTAAACGCAAATGCAATAGTTCTCAACAGATCAGTCTTGTTCTTCATTTCATATTTTAAACAATTAATAATAGTTTTTATTTGAAAGGACAAATTTCAAATAACTCTATGAATTTGGACATTTGGCCATTTACTCATTCAACAAATTTTGACAATTGACGACTTAAAATTTTAATTAGATAAACAACTATTATTATGCCACAGATTTTAAATCCAAACCAACATAATTCTCCCATGATTTAATTTTCCCACTCACCCGTTGAATCTCCACCAAAATTTCTCTCAAACAATCGCTTTACATATTGTTTAAATATCGGTAGTGACGTAGTTAATTTAAATAAAATGTATCGAATGACATAAGAGGTAAACGAGTATGAGAGATTTTAATTGCTTTAGATGTGAAATAGCTAGTGCTAATGTTGTACTATCATGAAAGTATTTCTCCTTAATGTCAAACAACGAAATATAATTGCATTGCGTTGGGTTTTTTGAGCTCCATTATATAGATCTACGAATTCTACTTCTAGAATATAAATTAATTTCTAAGCTACTAATTTTTTTTTTTTTTTTAACATTCTGCTGGAGATAAGCTTTAAATCTAATAGTTAACATTGTTTCCTATATTATGTATAAAATTGTCTTATTAAACTTGAGTCAATTGTTGAAATGCTTTCACAAGTCTAGACTACATGGCATAAGTGGGGAGTTTTAAAGAGTAATAGCTATTCGCCACACAAAGATAGAGAGATAATGGAGAATATGGAGTTAATGAAACAACTTAAAAAGAAAGAGAAGCCTGCAGTGAAACAAAACGATAGGAGTACATAGAGATAGAAGGATACAGTAGATACCCTTTGAACAAACAGATAGATCATAGAAGGATACAGTAGATACCCTTTGAACAAAACTTGATCGGTTTTACCTAACACAGTCTTAGAGTTAATATCTAACAAACCAACCAGAATGACTATCGACAACGCATGCAAACTTGTGATGATATTTCTCAAATCTCATCTTTAGCTATCTTAAGTTTTTTGTTAGCAGAATCCTTCAGCTCAACAGTCTCTGGGATAGTGTCTTGCATTATCTTTGGGGATGAAAAATCAAAATCAGAAACAGAAACACCTTTGTATTCTGGATGATCTTTTAGAAATGCTGCTATCTCATTGCGGGTTCTAAGTTTTTTCCCAATAGGTGTGATATAGTAAGCATCCAATTTAGAGTAATCTCTTCTAAGTACCAAGCTTCTCCTAAAACCTTGTGGAGTCTTTGGGAGGTTAGGCTTGTCAATGACCCATGTCCGTGTGCAATCATATTCAATATCAGCAGGATCATCACAGGAACAATTAGCCTTTCTGCTGCAATAAAAAGGTTCCTCAATGACTTTATGTCTAATCTCTTCAAACTCCTCCTGTGTATCAATCACCCTCCATTTCAAGCAACTTTTGCACTGTGCAGCGTATACATCAATTGAACCCTGATTTAGCTGTGATCTCTGTCACAAAAATTTGCCAGCAGTTTAGGTAGCAGCACAAGTTCAACTCTTTGATTAAACCCAATAAAGAACAGCCTGGTACTATAAAGCTCCTATGTGTTAGATAGCCTTATCTTGCATTGACAACATACTGATTACATGAATAGAATGTGACCTTCAGGTCACATGGCGACAACACCAACTATTGTGCCATGGTTCCCTTCAGTTAGGGCTGGCAATACGGGCCAACCCGCCCCGACCCGCCACTGGCCCGCCTAAAATGGGCTGGCCCGCCCCGGTCCGTTTTAACAAAATGGGTTGAATTGAGCAACCCGGCCCGTTTTATGAGTGTGTTGGCGGGCTACGGGCCAGCCCGCCTAAAATAAAAAAAATATAAAAATAATATACAAAAAATTAAATTCTGCATAAAAACACATAATTTCTTTTGCATAAAAGCATATAAAAATCTGCATAAAATCCTAATGTGCTTATGAAACCAAGAAGATCAGTGTTTAATAATCTACATATAAATATGCATCTTTCAATCCAGAAATAATAATAAAAATTAAAATCATATCAAGGTAAAACAGAATAACAAAACAAGTAACAAAGTGTTGTATGAGCAGTCCACAACAATTCAGAAAAAGCCACTTGCATGCAGAGAAATCTAGGGCACGAAGTTACATAACAATTGGGTAACCTAAAAAAAAAACGGGCTAGCCCGCCCCGTGACGGGCCGAGCCCGGCGGGCTGGCGGGTTTGGCGGGGCGGGTTTGGTGGGCGGGTGGGTTGAAAAACTCAACCCAGCCCGCCCTGTTTGGTGGGCGGGGCGGGCCAGCCCGACGGGCTCAGCCCATTTTGCCAGCCCTACATTCAGTGTTGTTAAAACGTAGTATCGAAACGTAAAAACGGAACGTAAAAACGGACCGTGTCTACGTTTTTATGACCAAAATCGAGTCAAAACGGTAGTTAAAACGGATTTTGAGCCGAAACGGGTCAAACGTAATGTCGAAACGTAGAAACGATTCAAACGTATTGTCGAAACTTAATATGAATTTTTTTTTTTGCATAGTTCAAATATATATATAACACGTAATAATAAAAAAAATATATATATATTTTTAGTCATTAATTAGCTTAAATTTAATAACTTGTATAATTAATACATTAAAATTATTCTATATAAATTAAAACAAAGATTAAAGTTGACATTCTTATAAAATAAACATGTTTGTGGGTTTTAGTTTTATATATGTTGGATATATACTTTAATTTTAATACGATAGTAAACTCTTACGTTTCGTTTACGTTTTGCGATTTTACGTTTTTGCTCATCCCTACCGTTTTTATATAGACTCTACGTTTTAACAACATTGGTTCCCTTTGCTGGATCCAATGCATTAGATTAAACCCAACAATGACTTAGTACTCCAGACTTTGCAATTATGCAAACTTGCATCTCAATTTCTAATCAATGAACTTACCCTTTGTGTGTGTGTGAATCTACTAGGTTCCTTCCTTTCTATGGCAAAAGCTGATATTAACCACCCACACTTAACAGCAGCAAAGCAATTTAAACACAATAAGTATTGATTGATAACGCAAATTCTAATCAATCAAAGCTTATGAAGAAATTATAAATTAGTAACTAATTTAATAGGCCATTATGAATGAACCCATTCAAAACAGTAAATCAACACATCTTAACCACAATACAGTGTAACATTCATTTAAAATAAAAATAAAAATGCATAACCATGGCAGACAACATAATAAGATCCACCCACAAGGGCATGCAATACCATTGACGAAAAAGAAAAAACAATTATTTATCATGATTCCATGAAAACTGAAGAAGAATGAATCAAGCGACAGAGATCGAAAGTTGGGGATCCCGTGTGCGGAAAACCCTAAAAATTGAGGATTTGAAATCAAAATTGAAAAGGGGAATTGGGTTCCGAAACAAATGATACCTTAGAAGAGGATGGCGTTTTTGAGATTTCTTGACCGCCCTTCATTCATTCACCCAAGTTTCTTCACTCCTCTATCAACCAAACTATTCTTTCCAATTCACCCATGCCCTACGGGCATATATTTAAGGGTTTAAATCCTCATAAATTTTTTTAGTACTTCGAAGTTTTTATTTTATTTTTATTTTTATTTTTATTTTTTTTTTACAAACAAAGGGTCCACTTTTTCTTATCCGGAAAATGGAGAGACATAAAATTGTATGTTTAAATATAGGGCTTTCCATTCATCATGTTATAGATCTTCTCCTTTTCTTCCTACAAAAGAAACGACAAATTAAATAGTAATAAAAAATTGGAGAGGCACTCTATTCAATGATTTTTTATCTTGTTTCTAGTGTTGCATGACACCCAATTTTTACCTATAATATGATTCTTATTTATCCCTTAAATATATTTGCAATATACCAAAAAAAGTAAAAAAAATATATTTGCTGATTAAGTAAATAAAAGATATATGATAATTACTTTTTATATATAATATATATAATTATTTTTTACCAGGTGAGTCCACGAACGCGTGCACATATATGTATATATATAAAATATGGGGAAGGATGTTGTAACAACCAAATTGTGTTACTATCAAGTTACTATCAATCAATCTCATCGGTAGATTGATTATGTTGATCCAACGGTTATATTAATTTCCATCTTTATATGGTCATGATTTCCCATATTTAATGCTTTCACTTTAAATATGGGAAATTATCATCATATAAAGATGTAAATAAATATAACTGTTGGATCAACATAATTGATCTAACGGTGAGATTGATTGGTAGTAACATGGTAATAAAACAACTTTAGTTGTTACAATATCATTTCCCATATAATATTGTGGAGGAAATATAATTATCTTGATTAAATAGTATAAGATATTAGCTTACCAAAAAAAAAAATATAGCATAAGATATTTTATCCAAATTTATATATAAAAGATTCTGAAATAATTACATGAATATATTAAGGGTTTTATAAGAGTTATGTTGTAGGAAAAGTGATTGTGTAATGTTATAGAGATTCGTTTTGCGTGTCAGAGTTTTTTTTTTTTGTTGCGGGCCCCACAAAATGTTGTGAGTGTAGGAAAGTTTTTCTGATCATGTTAAATGATAGATGATAAACCCATATATTAATGGGCAGAGATTGAAAAGTAAGAAAACCATGGCTAGATTTATGTAATAATTTGTGTAAATTTTTTATTATGAATATCTTAATTAAGTAGCGTAAGATATTTTATCCAAATTTATACATAAATTTTTTTAAAATAATACATGAATTTATTATTGGGCAGAGATTAAAAAGTAAGAAAATCATTGCTAGATTTATGCAATAATTTGTGTACATTTTTATTATGAATGTCTTAATTAAGTAGCATAAGATATTTTATCCAAATTTATACATAAAAGATTCTGAAATAATACATGAATCTATTAATGGGTAGAGACTAAAAAGTAAAAAAAATCATTGCTAGATTTATGTAATAGTTTGTTAAGATATATTGTCACATTATTTATTAAATTTAATGAAATACAGGAAATATTATATTTTAAAATTATATTGTTGCATGTCTAGGACAATTTTATGGCATCCCATGACACTTTTTTCTTCCATCCCCTTGCAATCTCTTACAATATCATTATCTTTTATTTTTTTGATATTTTATAACTCATTTAAAATAACTTTAGCGTTGTTACCAAAAAATAAAATAACCTTTGGATTCGTTTCCAAATAAATATAGAGATATTGTTCAATTTGGCTGTGACAATTTTATGGCATCCGGTCTCCTTGAAATTTGAATAAGTTCTTAATTGATTCCATTCCAAAAAATTTATTACACTCCTTTTTCTTTCTTAAGCTTATCTTTAAAACTGGCTTAATTTAAGTTGAAATGTTCAATTTTATAAAAAAAATAAAAAAATCAAGACTAAACCTAGAGCATAATTAAAAAAATTTCTAATATTTAGAAATGAGATAATAATAACCACGAAACACGTGAATCAATTGGTAAATCACAAGTGATGGTTACTTGTTCCTACTTAATCAGTGATTTTGAGTTCGAGTCCTTAACAATGTAACTATATTAGAACTTGGTAGGAAGAGCTTTGCCACTAATATGATCATACCTGATTCGAATCGGATTAATTAAATAATCAATTAATCGATGAATACTATTTAATACGAGTCAATGCTTCTTGTACATTAACTCCTTATACGATAATCACGGTAATATTTTTAGGAATTATTAGTTATTAATCTATAAAAAATGAGATTTAATACATGTCACGATTAAAAATAAAAATAAATAAGGGGTAAAATCCCAAAGTTATTCCATCCAAGAATTCATAATTTATGAGATAAATTATAAAATTAAGTAACACATATTCCATTAATGAAGGTGTATAACATATTATTATTTGTATTAAGATAAATATTATTAACATACTTTCTTAACACACTTTATATTATTAATTGAATTTTATGTGAGTTTCATTAAATATTTTCAGCACATTCTCCATTTAATGGAACCACATAAAATTCACTTAATAATGAATTTTTTATATAAAAGTGTGTTAAAAAAATAAAATAAGTTCTCTTATGTTACAATTTTATGCACTCTTGTTAAGATAAAACTTTCGTATTTATTTTTCTCTTTACAAATATTGAATATATGAAGTTATATTAAAATTTGTGAATATTTATAAATATAGTATAGACATAAAAATTGTATATATATTAAAATCATATGAATTTTTCAACATGAAAGTACCATTTCCTTTTTAAAAAAATATGATTAACAATTTCTATACTTAATGTTATTTATTTATTTAAAAAGATTAAAAATATGGGATAGGTTATTCTACCTACCTTTTTTTCTGCCCACATTTGCCTACCACTTTCAAACACCGTTAGATGAGAATCTAAAGAGAAGAGATAAAGATAAATTTTAATTAAGATTATGATCTAACGATATTTGAGAGTGGTAGGCAAAGGTAGATAGAAAAAAGATAGGTACAATAATCTATCCCTAAAAATATATATTACTACACTCACTTGATGATCATAATTCATAAATGGAAATAAGGTGAGAGAGAGACACACACAAATAAGATAATAATGAGATAAGTCAATGAAATATATTTTTCTGAAAGCATTTAAAAAAAGATTTCATGTAATAAATGAATGAAAATTAACTCTTTATTTATTTCTCCTATTATAATTAATTTTTCTCTTATGGTCCAATAACTTATGAACTAATGACTCGATTAAACTTAGTGAGGATAGTTTTGCCGCCCTTGTGGTTATTTTCAGCTCGATTGAACTAGTTTACATAAGGCAGATATTGTATAATTGTTCGGTTTTTCGCAATTTTGTCCATTCCTCTGTGTAAATAACCCAATATTGGTTGACAATCAATAACATCCTCACCATCCAGAGTAACAATAAGTCGAAGAACACCATGCATTGATGGGTGATGAGGGCCCATATTGACTATCATGAGGTCTTTTCTTGTAGTTGGGTCATTCATAGGTTTTTCCTCAATTCATTTTTCCAAGAATCGCTAAAAATAAAATAAAAATTCAAGTAATTTATGAACCGATGAAGAAAGAATAATGAGAAAACACTAAAGCAACTAATTTTCAGGTCACTCTCATTATCACACTCTACTATATATAACAAGTTGGTTATAACAGAATTAATAACATCAATTTACAAAAGGAAAATTCATATTGTAGCAAAAAAATTACAAAAAAAATGAGAAAGCACTAAAATTAATTTTCAGGTCTTAGGATGATGCCAAATACACTTGGTTTATTAAGTGTGATAAGCATCCATATAAGTGGGCCTTTATATGATCTTCTAGTCCCTTGTGCTACCTTTGAGGCTGCAAGGAGTGGGCTTTTATCGTGGGTAGGTTTGCAACACCCCACCCCTTAAAAGACCAGCTTGCGCACAAGATTAGGTTCGGCTGGACACGTCTTCATTGTTGCTTGTCCTTTACACACAATGAATGTTACGCCCCGCTTACATGCCTTGAATGAAACGACCCATTTGAACACATTGATTGTCTTCCTTGTTTGGCATGCGAATAGGTTTAAGAAAGTAATCGTTGTGAATCACTTGGTAGGCATGTCTAGGGTTAGCCACCGCTTCTATCTTCTCTTCCTCTATGCTCCTTTCGTTATGTTTTCCATCCATTTATTCTCGTGATTATTCTTTGCTTGAGTCCTCATATCCTTTGATCTGCTTCTAATTTCCATTCAAGATTTTTGTTTCTCATTTACGTTCTCGATGCAAGCCTTCTCTATCTCTTATTGTCTTCTGTTACAAAAGATGAACGAGAAGCCTGTTCATTCTCCTAAATCAAATCTTCCAATGCCAACGCTTCCCATTGTACAAACACATGTGGACGACTTTGTCCTTCCTCCAAATGATGTGATTTGCTACGATCACATAGATAACATAGTTTAGTGGATTTATAAGGCTAGAAATTGATAAAATTTTTGACATAAATGAGATCAATCCTTTCCATAACATCGTACGAGCCATAGAATCGTAAGGATAATTTTTGGGAGGAGTGACGACACACAGGTAATTGCCATACAACTATTAATCGAGGAGAATCTTGTCCCTTGCCTTAAAGGTAAGAACTTTACATTGTTTATCACATTGATTCTTCATAAAAGACTAAACTTTAGGTAAATTTTCTTACAGGGATGCGAGAATGTTGAGCGCTAGCTCAGATCTGAGTCAATGCTTCAAATGCGAAAGATCTGAGGTTGTACTTGAGGAGATATGGTGGTGGATGGACATAAATCGCCTTAAAGAAAGAAATGTCAATTGAACAATTGAAGGTGGTGTTGTAGTGGTACTTAGCCTACACAAGAAAATGTGACCAAACTAAGGGCTAATCATACACAAATACATAAAGGTATTATTCTAATTCCCGGTTTACTTTTTATGTTGACCATTTGTTTGTGGGTAAGAGATAATGTCCATTGAAAATTAGTCTAGATTGAGTTTGATAAGGTTTGATCTTCTGTCATATCTCACATTCCTTAACATATTGCTTGACTTGTTGATGCATTTCTTTCTATATAAACTCTTGCAGAATTAACGGAGTGTGCGACGTATGTTGGCATGGCCGCCATGCACTGGAAAGTTAAAGTGGAGAAGGAGGTGTAAGATTAAGGAAGAGTTAACGACCAAAAAGATTCAAACTTGTTGGAATAAGGTATTGTCGTTCAAGCTCTATTGTGACTAATCATCAAGTGTCTAACTCTATAATAATTTTTACACAAATCCTTCTACTTGTAATTTCTAGGCGAGGGTAATGAGGTACTCGCTTGTAGAACTTGTGATAGTTGCCAGGTTTGGGGGTCGGTGGGTTTTGGTCCCATCAAGAGGTCTAGAAAAGATGTTTTGTGCTTTTATTGACACTTTTTTATTTGTACACGATCGAGTATTGGAATTCCAATAATTTCAAAATAAATTGTTGTTTTTGCAGAGCTTGGATTACTCGATTCATCAAGTTATGTAGGCTTTTTATCTATTTAATGATGAAGGGGGCATCGACGAGGTATTGCCTTCATCTTCAAATGATGCAATTCCAAAGAAGTAAGTGGACAAAACCCATTGATTATCTCAAAAGGACTATTGCTTGTAGTTTGCTTCAGTAGTTGCGTCTATGATTTGTCATAAGAAAATTATGCCTGAGGTAACATCAAGACTCATTGCCCCTGACTATCTCCAATTAAACTTCTACCAAAAGCTAAATATTTATCTCCGTGGAGCATGAGGTTGCTATGCCCTTTGTGCCTAAATTCATAATTTTGCTTGCAAATTAAGGACTTCTTGAATGAAGGACCATTTTGCATGACATCTTTGGGTAGAAATTCAACTTTGTCAAAGATATTAGAATTTCTAGTAATTGACTTTCCACCAATATTTTCATCATTTTCAATGAAAGTACAATGTGAATGATGCAATCGAATATCATCTATCTTCATTTTAAAGTTTGCATCCACCATGGAAGCAAGCATCTCATTCTTGCAGTTCACTCTCTCTATTATAATGTTGCAGACCTTTTCTCCACTAGTGCACTTAGTTTGATGTTATGCCTAAGCCACAATTCTTCTTCTACTTTATAGACAATGAAGGACTCACCAAAATTGCTATAAAGGATTTCTTCCTCCTCTAAATTCTCATCGTCTTGCACCCTATCATACTTATTATAGACAAGAAATTCATCATAGACTAGAGCATCAATAATTGGATTCTCATCTTCTTGTTCTCCGTCAGATTCATCATAGATAAAGACCCCAAAGAGTGAATACTTATTGTTCTTCTCTTCGTCTGATTCGTTAAAGACAGGGACATCATCATAGATATGAGCTTCAATAAGCATGACAATATGTTGATTTGAACAATCCGTAGTGAAATGTCTGATCCCTTGACTCTTGAAACACCTCTGCACCGCAACACCAATCTTTTTTGCTCCATCACTGGTTGATCGCTCTTTGCTTGCCGGTTTAGGATTAGAAAGAGTCTTCCCAGCACTCATGTTAGTTGCTGAGCTCAATAACTCCTCACTGTCAGAAAATCTAGGTAGGAACTTTGAAGTACCTCCTATTCTCCTACACTATCCCTTTACCTTTCAAACATCCTCATATGACCAATATTGCTGCAGGTATACGACATCTGAGATCTCAGTCCGTAGTCCTCCCAGGTAACTAGCAATCAATTGTTCATCCTCCTATACAATATCACAGCGTATCTACAGATGGTCAAATTCAGTGGTATGTTGTTTAACTGATAGGCCTCGCTACTTGAGATTGTGGTACTCAATAAATGCCTCGTGCCGGTAACGAATATGTAAGAATTTTTGTTGCAATGATTTCTTCATCTTATTCCAACTCTTGATCTTCGATTTTCCTTCTCTAGTTCATTGCTTCTTAATGTGTTTCCACCAAATTGAGGCATGTTTCCTTAGTTTGATAGCAACCAATTTGACCTTCTAATCTTTTGTCAAGTCTTTGATGTCAAAGACCTTTTTCGACAGTGTATAACCAATCCGATAAAATCATCAGGATGAGTGGCTCCCTCAAATTTTGGGATCTCATTCTTCATCCCAATATTGGAGAAAAAAGGATTGATTGGCAAGTCGACTTCGTCCTTGTCGCTCCTGGTTGCTTAATGGGTTTTAGCTCCTTTCTTCCTCATGAGACGATCTTTCAGACTCCCTTCCTTCAATTGACTCGTTCAACTGCGTTGGCGCAAGCAATTGCTAGAACTCTTGAATTCGCCTGTCTTTTTCGGCCAATACAGTGTCTTGCGCGTTGATGTGTGGTTGCTTGTCATCGTTGTTAGGGACGTTACCATGTCCTTTATCGCCGCGCCTTGAATTCGCCATCCATGACCTTTGACCTCTCTCGTAGTTGTTCTATTAAGTCATTTGTGTGATAACCAGAGCTCTGATTACCAAATAATGTCAAAGTAGTATCCCATTGGCTAAACAGAAAAAAATTAACACAAGAATTGTAAGAAAAAACTATTTCTCTTTTCTAAATTTTATTTAAACCAAAAGAAATAAGCAAATAACAATAGGGTTGTTCATGCCTTAAATAGGTAGAACAAAGTAAAATGAAAATAAACTAAAAAACCCTAAACTATGCAATAAACCTAAAAAGCCCAAAATAATACATGCAAGCATACATGGATATTTCTACGCCAATCTTAGGTACATCACTGAAGTTTAGCGGTGCTAAGAAAAGGGGCCTAGGTGAGCAAGAGCATAAGGGGCTTAAAAGTCTTGTGCGCTTCAAAGTTCCATGTAAACTCATCCTTGGTCAGAAGATCGGTTAAGTGATTGGCCAATATGATATAATGCTCAATGTAAAGAACCAATTCGACCCAAAAGCTTAAGCTATTGGGTGAGACTACATTAATGGTTTTTTATATATCTCAACACGCCTCCTCACACGAGAGCTCACTGGGCTTGAAGGAAGGACAATGCACAGGCCCACCTACCTGTGCGAATAAAGAAATTCCACTTGAACGAAAGTGAGAGGCGATGAAGATCTAACCCAGGACACGAGGCTCTGATATCATGTAAAGAACCAATTCAACCCAAAAGCTTAAGCTATTGGGTGAGGCTACATTAATATTTTTTATATATCTCAACACTCAATGATAACCAGAGAGTCCCAACAAGTCTTGAAAACACCATGGTAGAAGCAGGAGTGGGCCACTCATGCACTGCTTATATCTTACAAGGGTTAAGGTGCACCTTGTGTATTGAGATTTTGCAGCCTAAGAATTGAACTAAGGGTACTATGAATAGACATTTACTGAATTTGGTAAACAAGGAGTGTCATTGTTAGGTTTCCAGAATTGCCATAAGGTTTTGCAAGTGATCCTATGTGGAGTGCCTATAGACGAGGATATCTTCAAAGAAGATCACAACAAAGTCTCATAAAAATAATGCAAACACCAAATTCATGGTAGCTTCATAAAAATAATGCAAACACCAAATTCATGGTACTAGGTGTATATAGATTTGATGGTACCTCAAACAAAAATCCATTTTGGAGAAGATCGAAGAACCTTAAAGTTCATCTAAAAATTTGTATACGATGTGCATAAATTTTTTTCACTAATCATCATAACATTTATAGCCTTATAATACCCTCCAAGTTATATCAAAAAAAAAAAAAAAAGTGAAGCACAATAAGAGGTGACCGTGTCCTATGTTTGGCCCTTACAAAAGGAAAAGTAATATATGATGGGAAATATTATACTTATTACCTAATTTTTTTACTACTTGTTACTACCAAATCTTAACTGTTGATTTCCGTCAATCTAACGGTTATTATTTATTACAAATTAATAATTAATTAATAAATATGATCCCATAAATTACAACCGCTAGATTGACGGAAATCAACGGTTAAGATTTGGTAGTAACAAGTAGTAAGAAAATTAAGTAATAAGTATAACCTCTCCTATATACAATAATTAAGTATTCTAGAAATAATGTGAAAAATACTAAAGCAGCTAAACTTCAGGCCTTGGGCTGATGCCGGATGCTTGGCTTATTGGATTTGGCAAGCATCCAAACAAGTGGGTATTTTCTTAATCCATTTAGTTCGTTGAGTTAGTCTATAGACATTATTTGATTGTCTTTTCTCATATTGATATTATCATGTACTATTTGAATTTATTAGTAAATGCTCTAACCACATTAATTAATAAATTAAAATAGAAACAATTTATTAAATGCAAAGTTAAAAAAATTTAATTTCTCAAGAATCCAAAAAAACATTTAATATTTGCATATTTAGGTAATTAAAATAATTTAATTACAATTATTAGATGTTTCTCAACCCGTATATTTATGATAGGGATTAACAATTTTTTTTTATACTACACTAATTGATATTTTTATATTATCCAAGAACACATGAATTGCACCAAAGTGTTTATTGCCTAACTTTTAGAGTTGGTAAAATTAAAATCTAAAACCTAAACGAATATCACATATTTCTATCCTCTTCTAAACTAGTCCTTTAAGATTTGGTGATTTATATTTTGTTTGATTGAATCTTTATATTAAGAAGTTTGTTGTATAATTGTATTTATTTACTTATTTTAAATCTTTTCTCACCATTTGATTATAAGAATCGTCCATTGAAATACATAGCAACAGGTTAGGCTTTCTCAAACTTCTATTCTTCTATGGTGACATAATTGATTTATTATTACACATAGTCGTCCATTGAAAAACAGAGCAATAGATTAGGCTTTCTCAAACTTCTATTCTTTTATGGTTACATAGTTTTGTTTTTTGTTTTTTTTGGTAAGCGGTTACATAGTTTATTTATTATTACACATAGCCTCTTTGTATGACTTAAAATTATATGTATTATTTTGCTATTGGACTTCATTACAGATAAAATTAATAGTTAGTTACCAATTTCGTTATTGCACGAATTCATACATGTATTACTTTTATTTTTGTAGAGTTAGTCATTTTAATTTTTATAATACATATGAGGAAGATATTTAAAAATTCGTATGAATTGAGATAGTGTTTCTATATATTTTAAAGTCATGAAATTTTTTTTGGTCATTTTGAGAGATTTTAACAAAATGTATTCATCTCAATTCATTTTTTTAAAAATAAAAGTTTGAATTAGGGGAAAGCACACTCCCTTACAAGGTTACAATTAACATGGGTGGAAGGTTTGATCAAATATGTCAATTCTTATTGGCGACCTCAATTTAATTTTATACTATGTATATATAATAAATTTAGGAATACACTCAACTAAATTAAAAAAGAAAGAAAGAAAGCATATTAGAAGAATATAAAGAGATAAGGATGAATTAAAACCTAAATCTGATATATCTATATAAGTTGTAGGCCTAATTGGCATAGTTAAAGCAATAAGAGAAATCATTAATTAAAAGAAAAATCACATGCAAAAATACTGATATAGTTTTAGGGTTTAATGTTAAACTGTACAGTGGATACCATGGTCATCCCTTGGAACATAACTACACCTTGACCAAAATTTATGTTAATTTCTTTTTTTATCTAACCAGCAATTTGAGGAAGCTGGTAACAGCTAGCATCCCTATTCAAAAGGTATGTGTTTTTGTTTTTGTTTTTGTTTTTTGTTTTTTTGTTTTTTGATAACAAAAAAGGTATGTGTTTAATTATGAGACACATAGTAAAAAAGAAAGAATATTGTGACTAGTAAAATTAAAATATTCATATCTTTGGGTGTGTCATCTCACTCTGTTTGTTTGGGGTTTTGAGTGTAAAAATGATATTGGTTTGGATATTGGTTTGGCGCTAACAACTTCGCTTGTGGTTAACCCCATTCAGGTTTTATACCCAACCTTGATATGCATATACCACTCACCTACCCGCTTCTAACATACCAGTTTCCACTCCCTAATTATTCTTGCACAATTTCATTATTACATTTTTTTTATGTAAATTATTAAGCAATATCTTTTTTTTCTATTTTATCTATATTTTCTTTCTTTCTCTGTTTAATGTTTAAAGGTATGGACTTTAATGCTAACCTTAGATAGATGGATTAGGATCATATCCCCTACTTGACTATATTTAAGAATTCAAGATGCATAGAATTTATTTTAAACTAGTACAGTGTATACCAAGGTCATCCCTTGGAACATAACTCCACTTTGACCAAAATTTGTGTTTTTTTTTTAATCTAACCTGCAATTTGAGGAAGCGGGTAGCAGCTAGCGTCACTATTCAAAAGGCATGTGTTTAATTTTCTGAGAGTAAAAAAGAAAGAATAATGTGACTAGTAAAACTAAAATAGTCAGTATCTTTGGGTGCGTTGGATTAGCACTAACCTGTAACAATTTGCTAGTTTATGGAGTATAATTTTGGAAGGGCGATTTATTGTGTTATTCCTCTTTTGTGTAGAAGAATAAAATTATGGGTTTGATATTTCTTATATAGTAGGAGATAAAATTATTTCATACATACATAAAAAAATATGAGCTCCACACACTTTTATATATGTATGAAATAATTTTATCTCGTACTATATAAGAAACATTAAATCTGTAATTTTATTCTTCTACACAAAAGAGGAATAACACAATAAATCGCCCTTCCAAAACTATACTCCATAAATTAGCAAATTGTTACAGGTTAGTGCTAATCCAATGCACCCAATGATACTGACTATTTTAGTTTTACTAGTCACATTTTTCTTTCTTTTTTACTCTCAGAATTAAACACATGCCTTTTGAATAGTGATGCCAGCTTCTACCCGCTTCCTCAAATTGTAGGTTAGATTAAAAAAAAAAAAAACAATCTTTTTACAAATTTTTTTTACAAATTTTTGTAAATTACATTATGTATTTCCAAAAGTACATAATATAAACTAGTGTATTTCTGGAAGTATATAATATAATTTGTAAGAGTTTATAAACAAAAATTTTGTAAATATAACTCTTAAACAAAAACACAAATTTTGGTGGAGGTGGAGTTATGTTCCAAGAGGTGACGATGGTATCACTGTGCTAGTTTAACATAAATTCTATGCATCTTGAATTCCTAAATATAGTCAAGTTAGGGATAGGATCCTAATCCATCTAAGGTTAGCATTAAAGACCCAAATCCATACCTTTAAAGATTAAACAAACAAAGAAAGAAAATATAGATAAAATAGAAAAAAAAGATATTTCTTAATATTTACATAAAAAATATGCAATAATGAAATTGTGCAAGAATAATTAGGGAGTGGAAAATGGTAAGTTAGAAGGGGTAGGTGAGTGGTATATGCACCAAGGTTGGGTATAAAACCTGAATGGGGTTAACCACAAGGGAAGTTGTTAGCGCCAAACCAATAAGCACATCACCCCTTATGTATAGAAATGGACGAGTTTCATTTTTCATTGCAAAACCCAAAACCCCAAACAAACAGTGTGTGCAAACAAAAGATAATATAATGCACCCAAAGATACTGACTATTAGTTTTACTAGTCACATTATTCTTTCTTTTTTACTCAGTCTCAAAATTAAACACATGCCTTTTGAATAGTGATGCCAGCTCTTACCATCTTCGTCAAATTGCAGGTTAGATAAAAAAAATTAACATAAATTTTGGTGAAGGTGGAGTTATGTTCCAAGGGATGGCCATGGTATCCACTGTACTAGTTTAACATTAAACCATAAAACTATATCAGTATTTTTACATGTGATTTTTCTTTTAATTAATGATTTCTGTTATTGCTTTAACTATGCCAATTAGGCCTACAACTTATATAGATATATCATATTTAGGTTTTAATTCATCCTTATCTCTTTATATTCTTCTAATATGCTTATACCACTCACCTACCCCCTTCTAACGTTTAAATTCATCAATTCTTGCACAATTTCACCTTGAGGAGAAAGTTATATTTACAAATTTTTTTTATAGTTGTTAGCGCCAAACCAATATCCACATCACCCGTTATGTATAAAAAGGGTCCAGTTTCATTTTTCATGCAAAACTCAAAACCCCAAACAAACATAGTAGACACACAAAAGACAAGTGTGAACGTGAATGTAAACTTCTTCAAGAGGAGAATCCGCAACACCCTGTTACCAACCAAGGACATAATAACCTTGAATTTCTTTTGTGAAACGCTCCATTCCTGATGAATGTAGACAATGCTTGTGTCAGGTACATTTAATTCATATGAAGATCTAAATTTAAAACCTTGCCTTTTTTAATGGATTTTTGTCTTCAATTGGTGAAATCTATTGTTTGTTTGGATGGGTACTTTAAGCTGGGCATTGGGTTTTTCGTGCATCAGTTATCTTTTTTATTCTGAGATGGGTTGTCATTGTTCTATTGGTCTATGGGTGCACTTGGCTTCCATGCCTGCTCTCTGTTTTGGCTATATAAGGTTTGCTCAGGAACTCTTTTGTTCAAGGAGTTTCAATCCTAGCAAGTTCTCTTTTATTGTTCTTTTAATCATTTTTGAGTTTTCCATACAGTTAATTCCTCATTCTGCTCCCAGTTTTGAAATTCTGGGCCAAGGTATGGTTTTCTTTTTATTCTCTTGTTGTAATTGAAGTATCTTATTTTTATTAATTTTTTTATGCCAAAAGAAAATTTTATTCTATTTAATACTCTTTGATGTTGATTTAAAAGTTCCATTTGCACTGGTGTTATGTTGTATGGATTTTGTTCCCAATTTTGTTGTGTTCATTTTTTCTTTGACAGTTTTTTAATCCCTCATTTATACCATTTTTCTGGCTTATGGGTATGTATTTGTAGATAGGAGGATTGATGGGCAAAAAATATTGGTGTTGATTTAAAGGTTCTATTTGTATTGGTATTAATTATGTATGAATTTTGTTCCCAATTAAATTGTGTTCATATTTTCTTTGATCCCCCTAACCTCGTGCTAGAAGATAGAGTGCATAAACATGAAGAAAAATTGAATAGCACAATTCATTCAATCACTTTCTCACGCTCAGGTCAAGCACATGTTTTGTACAAAATAGAATAAAAAAAATAAAGGAGTAAATTTATACACAAATATAAGTCTAATATCTCACAATCAGTTTCTTAATCCCTCGTTTACACTATTTTTTTGACATATGGGTATCTGATTATAGATAAAGGATTGATAGGCAAAAATGTTGATGTTCATTTAATGGTTCTATTTGCAATGATGTTAATTCTTTCCCCATTTTTTTTGCGTTCATATTTTCTTTGATCCCCCAACCCCACGATCAGTTTCTTAATCTCTCATTTACATTGTTTTTTGACTCATGGTTATCTATTTGTAGATAAAGAATTGATAGGTAAAAATATCAATGTTGATTTAAAGGTTCTATTTGCGTTGGTGATAATTCTGTATGGATTTCATTCCCAATTCTAGTATGTACATATTTTCCTTGGAATAATTTTTTAGTGCTATTGTAGCACCAAAAATTCAGTACATTCCATAAATAGAAATATTACATGTCAGCTAAAAGCTAAAGTTATCTTTTGTCTGCCATATTTTCTCTCTCTCCTCTGATGTGTAATTTCCTATTAATGAGATGCACTGAATTTAGGTGCAACAGTAACACCAAAGACTTATTCTTTTCTTTCATCCCCCAACCTCACAATCAGTTTTTTAATCCCTCATTTACACTTTTATTTTTTATTTTGACTTATGGGTATCTATTGTGGGCTTCAGTGTCATTGTTCCTGAGATGGATGCTACGGCTGGTGTGGACAGGCAGGATAAAGGGCGTAAGCACAGGAGAAAATCAGCTCATCCTTCTAGATTTGATATTAAAATGTCCTCATCTCTGGTTGAGTTCCCTCGATATGCATCACCAATTTCGCAAAGCTCAAATGAATTTAATTCATCGGAGTTCGAGTCAGATTGTCATAGAGAAAAACTGGAAGTGCATATCCGTGAGCTTGTGGATTGGAATGATCCTATTGCAAGCCAGCTTGAGGAGTTATTGTTATCTAATTTGAAAGCAATTTTTGATGGTGTAATCAAGAAGATTGTTAAATTTGGCTATAGTGAAGATGTGGCTAAAATGGCCATTTCGAGGAAGGCCCTATACACAGAGGAAGGAGACCCTATCTCAAATATTCTACATGACACATTGAATATTTTGAACGGAAAAGAAAAATATATTGGCACTACAGACATTGAATTTGAAAATTTCCAGCACTTGCTGCATTACACCATGGTGGAGATGATCAGTGTACTTCGCGAAGTTAAACCCTCCTTAACAGATGGTGATGCAATGTGGGTTTTGCTGATATGTGACTTGAACATTTCACTAGCCTGTGCAGCGAAAGATTGTTTGGATAATGTTGCTTGTAATGGGGAAAGCTCCACCAGTTATTCCATTCCCCAATCAATGTTGGAGGCTCAAAGCTCTGATATAATTTCAAATCATAGTTCATCAACTTTCCAGAAGGAATCGACCCCCAATCACCAAAATCACAAGTCTGAAGAAACTAAGTTTGGAAGTTTCCTAAATTCAACCAACAATCAAAGTCCTTCAGAAGGGATAAAGCTTCAGGCAGAGAATGTTTCATTGCCAATCATTACAGGGAAATCCTCAGGAATTGTGGGAGTTCCTGCCCAAGAATATAAATCAGGATCTAGTTCTAAGAGGAATAATAAAAAAGAAATAACAGCACTTAGACATAAGTTCCTTCACACGGAAAAAACTTACAGGGCTTGTGGAAAAGGGGGTTTCAAATCAGGGAAGCTTGCAAGCGTTGGTGGTTCGGTTGTTGAAAAAAGACTCAACCCACCATGTGAAATTCCTAATCAACAAATGAAATGTGGCTCCTCATATACAACAAGCACAAAAGTGATTCATTCAACAGATGTAGCATGCCATGTTTCAACCAATGGTGCATCTGCTTTACCTGCACGAGGTAGCTCTAGAACATCACCCACAGGGGATGCAATATCTACTTCCCCCACAGTGAATACAAATATTTCAACACCAAGCATTACATCCAAACCAAAATCTGAGCTAAGCTCTTGTGACACTCAAAAGGTTCTTGATTATTGTGTCGGTATTCCTTTTGATGAGGCTTTGCATACATATGTCCCACGAGATAAGAAGGATGAACTAGCTTTGAAGTTACTTCATCAATTGCAAGAATTGTTGGATGAGTCGCGAATGTGGAACAACTGGGTAGATAAGAAGATTGTGCAGGTTACCAATAGGCTCAACAAGTTGCAGGCTGAGTTTAAAACTCTGAAAAAGGAGAAGCAAGAAGTCGAGCTATTCAAAACAGATAAGAAAGTTTTGGAGGAAAATGTCGTGAAGAGGATCTCTGAGATGGAGAATGCCATGGAAAATACTAAAAGGCAAATTGAAAATGCTACTTCTGCTATGTTCATGCTACAGGAAAAAAAATCCTTGCTAAAGGAGGAGTTGGATGCTGCAAAGTTGTGGGTTGTAAAGTCAATGACAAGCCATCAACAAGCACTGGAAAGAGAGAATATGGCTCTTAAACAAGCCCGGTCATGGGAAAGCCAAAAGGGTTTATTTCGAGATGAGCTTGAAAAAGAGAAGCACAAATTATCTAACTTGCAACAGGAGCTATATAAGGAGAAAAATCTTCAAGCCAAGGTTCAGGTATGTGACATTGAATTAGAAACTACTTATTAACGAATAATTTCAACATACATTAGAGTAAGATGTGTAGTTTACTTTTATATATTGTTAACATCTATCTTGACTTTCCTTGCTTTGTGATGATCTTTATTTCTCTAACAATTTGACTCTAAACTAATGCACCCATATTTGTCATGCTTAAGCACCTTGAACTGACATGGATACTTTGACCTTCCAAATACTTACAAAATAAACAAATTTTTTATTTATTTATATATAGATGCTTGACATTTATAGCCATGTACTGGCAACATGGGAGAGATGCTAAGTCATGCTATCTTAAGGATGTTCTTTTAGTCTTCAGTTGAAAAGTACAAATCATAAATTACCTTGAAATAATACTCCCATCTTATTACTTCTCAACCAATTAAAATGAATTCAGCCAGGGCTTTGCATTCCTTCAGATATGTTCAAAGGACAGATTATAGCATATACATAATTTATTATTATAATCCGATTGAACTGAAGTATAGGAATAAGGCTCTATCAATAAATTCTCATGCAAATCTTTCTACTAATGATATTTTACTTTTGCATTTATTTATTACAAATTTTAAACAATAGGATTTATGTTCTACCTATGGCCCTATTGTTTACAATTGGTACTTAAACAGCTTATTAAGTTACTTCCGTACTATAATTGGTGGAATGTTACAGGGTAGATTGGAACAAGAGATAGTTGCAAAAGAAAAGGTACTAGCACGAGTTGCATCCTTTAGAAAGGAAAGAGAACAACTTGAAGCACGCACAAATTTTGAGGAGGATATGATTAGAAAGAAGGAAGCAGACGATTTACAAAAATATGTGGAAGATATTGCAAAGCTAGAGGAAGAGTTGGGTGAATTAAAACTAAAATCTGAGTCTGAAAAAATAGCAGCACTTCGTTGGTGTATTGATGAAGGAAATGGTAGTTTCTCAAGAAACATCAAGAGTACTCCAACCGTGAAGGGAAATTGGAAATCCAATGCGTCTCAAACAATGGTGTTGGCAACTGGAAGTTTGAGGCGGGAGCAAGAGTGTGTCATGTGCTTAGCAGAGGAGATATCAGTTGTTTTTCTACCTTGTGCACATCAGGTTGTGTGTTCAGAATGCAATGAGCTCCATGAGAAACAAGGAATGAAGGACTGCCCTTCATGTAGGACCCCAGTCCAACATAGGATTCATGCTAAATTTGCGGGGAATTAGAGAGTTGAGACTTTCTTGAATTTATGGAAATTGTGAAGAAGCATTACAACAAATTAAGATTCTTCAAGGAGGTTCCTTTCAAGTTCATTTAACATTATGGCATTCCCCTTTTCCCCGTTCCCTTTATTCCTTTTAGATGTTGGTCTTGTGTCTGAAATAGTTTATAGTTCATACTTGTGTCCTCCCCACCCTTCAAAAAAAGGGAAATAAGAAAGAAAGAAAAATAGCATAGGAAAAAATAGAACTGTCCTTAGAGACTGTTAAACGTAGATTCCTTTTATGCTTTTATATTTCAAAATATAAATCAATGTTCTTTTATGCTTCTATATGTTTGAGTAACTTCAATGTGTTTGAGTCTTCCATAGTTGTGTGTTAAGGAAAAGTACAAATGAATGCGATTTTGAGATTTTCCAATATCTATTTGTCTTTTTTGTTACGGTAGGGAGCTAAGGTTTAAGGATCTCTCCTAGAGATGTCAAAATAGGCCGAAGTCCGTCAGCCAGCTCGCAAATCCTTATATTTGGCCCTAACCCATCATAGCCTTTTGGTGTTAGGGCCTTTTTTAGTCCTAACTCTCAAAGTTCTATAATTTAGCAGACAGAGTTAGGGTTGGCCCACAGGCCAAACTTTTTCTTCCATTAATTTTTATTATTTTAAAAACAAAAAATTATATAAATTAAAATATTTATAAATATAAAATAAATTATTAACATAACATAAGTAAAATTTGTTGTGAATTTGATGGAAAATATACGAGAAAGTGGAATATGAAAGAAAGGAAAATGAAGTGTAAAAAGAAAATCAAAGAAACAATAAGATAAGAATATGAGCTTTTAAATGTAAGAAAATATTATTATATTCTAAATTCACCACGTACTATTTTTTCCATCTAAGATATGTCCTTATATATGATTCTAAACATAATTAAGGGAATAATTACAATTTAACACACTATTAGTGTGATGGTTGTAGAAAGGTTATGAAAAAAATTAAGAGTCACGTGTTAAGAACCATGTAAAAGGTCATCCATAATATTTTACAACACTCATTCTTGCATGTATTCTACAATTCAACACACCATTATTGTGATGGTTATATAATACATCAAAGGTCATGAACGAAAAAGAGTCACATGTTATTAACCATGTGAAAGATCATTCTTAATATTTTACAACTCTCCCCCATGGTTGTATTTTACAATTCAACACATCATTGGTGTGATGATTATAGAATATATCAAATGTTATAAACAAATAAAGAGTCACTTGTTATGAACCGTGTGAATGTGAAAGGTCATCCATAACATGTTACAATAAAAATAAATTCTTCAGCAGTGATATGTTTCAACAGAGAATTTCATCTACGCATTAATAAAAATGAAATTTCCTATTGACATCTAAACATGTTATATATACAAATTTATATTAAAACATTTTGTATACAATGCACCTTAGTAATTTTGTAGATATTAATAACTAAAAAGTTTTTTTGTAACGGTAGTATTTATGGAAAATTAATAGTTTTACTTAAAAACATTTAGCATACTAAGAGCAATTATTCAATACTGGTATTAAGACCATTTTTCCATCGTTACTTTTAATTTTCCATTAGAGTTATTGTATTTTGTTATGACTCTCGTAGAGGAAATCTTTATTCGATGACCTCCTTTAACAATGATTTTAGTAGAAGTAGTAACTAAATGTTCACTTATATTAAAATTCTGTTTACATTTTCACTTGTATATTTGTGTGCAAATATTGCTTTATTAAAAAAAAATTATAAAAAATTTATAATTTGTATAAAATATGTTAAGAAAGTGTTAAATATTTATTTGTTAAAATATTTTTTAATATATTGAATATGATAAAAAAATATGAAATTATAATTTTGGATAGCCAGCGGACTTTTTTGGCCCGTGCGATCCTTTGTTATTGAGGCTTATATTGCTCTACGGGCTTTTTTGCCCTCACTCACACGGACTAGGGCCTAATAGGAACATGCTGACCCATGTTGATAGCTCTAAATTTTCTCTGATATCCATTTATAGGAGATATTTTTTATGCTCCAGGACTATCCAATGATTTGGTGCTCCCTCTCACAACATTAACTTTTTTCTTTCCTTTTTTACCCCTGCTATTTTTCTTATTTTTCAATTTTACCCTCCCATTTACACTAAGGGACCACCTAAAAAATGGTGGTCCCGGACCACAATAAATTATCTCCCATTTTATGCATCTTTTTTTTTTTTTTTGGAGATACCCATTTATGCATCTTTGAGTCTATAATATTGGGGAAAAATATTTTATGTTGTATGAGATAAATTTTATCTCCTACACACTCATGAAAGTGTGTGAGATTCATATTTTCTTTTTCTCTCTCTTCTCCTCACATGGCCCCACATGGGCCCCATACACTTTTATCTTTGTGTATGAGATAAAATTATCTCCTACAACATAAGAAATATTAATCTCATAATATTATTTTATTTTGAACTATCTATTTTAATTCTTTCAATTAAATCATTAAATACCTACGTTTGGATGAGCTTTTAAAAGAATGACTCTTTATGCATTGCTTTTTTTAAAGAATTTTTTTAAAAGATAAAGTTATTTTACATTTGGATGTGTGATCTGAAAATCACTTTTACATAAAAAAGTTGTTTGGGTGTTAAAATAAAAAAAAAAACAATTTTTATGATTACAAAAAAAAACACTTTATATATATAATTACAATAAAGGAGAGATAAAATAGCATGACCGTAGTATAAGGAGAGATAAAATAAGTATGATAGGATGATATTAAAATTGTATTTTAAAAATTTATATTATCCTTTTTTCAAAAGCAACCAACTACTGGCTAAAAAAGAAGAATCAGATTTTAACTTTTATTTAAAATTTTACTTTTTTTAAAACATTTTTATCCAAACATCTAAAAATTCTTAAACGGATTTTTATTTTAAAATAACAATTTGTTTAGGAATAAAAGCCCGTCCAAATGCACACTATTTATTTCAGTTTGAACTTAAAAAATTAAAACTATGAAATCATTTCCTCTTGAAGGAACCTCAAGGAAGATCATCACCATTCATTTTTTTTTTTTTTTTTGAGATCTCACTATGTGGTTCCTATCACCAATTTAATGGTACAATATATTCTTGGAGGAAGATTTTTTTTCCTGCATGAGAACACAAGATTTTTCTAAAAAAAAATTCAAACATTCAAACATTAAATTGAAATTTTTAAATAATAGGAATTTTTTTTAAATGTGTTTGTATTTGACAATTTATCCCTGTTTTGATAATCTCAATGCAATTCCAAATCTTGAAATAAGATTAAAGAAGAACCACGGGAAAAAGTCATTGAAATCATAATAAATAGTTAATAAATCAACCTGAGAAACTCTGCCAACAAGTCGATATGTCCGAGTGGTTAAGGAGACAGACTTGAAATCTGTTGGGCTACGCCCGCGCAGGTTCGAACCCTGCTGTCGACGTTTTCTCATTTTTATTTTTTATTTTTTCCAAGCTTTTGGTAATGTCTTGTGTTAGTGCTTGAATTATGGGCAATCAACTTCTTTTTCTGCTGACTCTCTGATTTTCGGATGGCTTTTTTTAACATGCGGGCCACTGACTCTTCTATTTTCGCATTGACTTTTTTTTTTTTTTTTTTTTAACATACAGGTCTTATATTTTTTTTTCTCTTATGGCATATAACCATCATTCTCCTTTAATAGGAGAAGTATAAAACCCTCCATTAATATTGGGAAATCTTATTTTTCAAAAAAATATATTAAGAAAATTGAAAATGTTACTTTCATATAACATCTCTTTCAAATAATATGAATATTATACATCACTTTTATATTTTTTTTCCCTTTTTTCTCACATTCTCTCTTGTTTCTTGTGCCTATTTAATGGTTCACATTAACGAGTAAAAATGTAGTGCTCCAGGAGCACTTTGGATTCAGTGGGGTAGAGGAAAAAGAAAGAAAGAAAAAAATAAAGGAAAGAGAAAAAAAAAAGAAAAAAATGAAAATTAAATACAAGTGTCATTTTTTATTGGAAGGACCACAGTCCAGGAGCATATTAAATTTTTTCCATATTAACCTCTATTAATGTAAATGGAGAATTTATTCTTATGTTATATGATAGAATTTTTTTCATCCATTCACAAATTAAAAGAGAGAGAGAAAAAAAAAATATAAAATGAAGTTCAAGTATATATATATAAAAAGAGGCAGGATCATTTAACACCGGTGTCAAATTTGAAGTTTGACATCTCATATGAGAGTCGTTAGATCAAAAAAATCAACGGCTCTGATTTGTAAGCATGTGATACCGTTGATCTTTTCTGATCTAACGGCTCTTAGATGAGATGTCAAACTTCAAATTTAATACCGGTGTCAAAGGATCCTACCCATATAAAAAATAATCTCTCATCGTGAGAGTAATGTTCCCAATGTAAATTGCACATTATGTGCATCCACTTCTCATTAATATCACATTAATACATTATCTAATCATATTGGGTTTTGAGGCGGTAAATTGTTCACATATTCCTAGCAAGTCACGATTATCTTTTTTTTTTTATCATGCGCATTCATATGGGGCACTGCTAGTGCAGTGTTAATCTGCACTTTGCTCTTGGGCCTTAAATGCCATATAAAAAGACCTTTGTTTGGTTGATTTATAATAATTGTTCTAATAACGTCCATAGCGACTGTAGTATTCTAGTCCTTTGGGGTTACCTATCCATTTCAAATTGTCTGTTGTAGATGAGTTATATGTTATATACAAACACATGACACGTGAATAAATTACAATTACATAAAGTACCAGCCTCAGCTCAATTGGTATATAATGCAATCTAATGGAAACTTGTGTTGAATATGTGGCTGCAATGGTGCTCATTAGGGACACTTTTACCTATATTGAGTTCTGCTGCATTGGCCCTGGTGGACACGAATTTGGATTTTGCATTAATGACTCTCTTCAACGATTGAGCAATCAAAAGGCAGTGTTCATTAATGGCGAACTTGCCATTAGACCCTAACTCATGCAGTTAGACCAAAAAGTCCGTACGATCAAATGAATTTTAATAATAAATGTATGTATGGGCCAAAAGTACTATGAGTTCGGATGAGCCCGCGAGCCATTCAAAATTATAATTTCATAAATTTTTTTATCATATTCAATACATTAAAAAATGTTTCGACAAATAAATAATTAACATTTTGAAAGGTATCAGAGAGAGAGAGAGAAAGAAACTGTAATTGTAAAAGTGAATTATGAAAGCTTTAATGATTAGTTACATGTAAGATCTATTTATAACTAACTAACAATTGGTTAACAAAATTCTGTTTTGAATATATATGGGTCATTGGGCCATTGGGCCTTAGTATATCTGTCATCCCCCCACAAGCTGAGTGGGCTTGGATGGAAGGACACACAACTTGGACTTGAACTGATGGAAAGAAGAAGTGGAGATAGCCTTCGTGAGCCCATCCGCTAGTTGATCAGGAGCACGTACGTGATGAACTGACACTTGCCTAGCTAACACATTTTCTCGTACAAAATGAAGGTCAAGCTCAAAGTGCTTGGTACGGTTGTGAAAAAGTGGATTAGCGGTGAGAAGAACAGCTGACAAGTTATCAAAGTAGATGGTAGGAGGGCGTGGAATGGTGATTCTAAGCTCAGAAAGGAGTGACTGGATCCAGGTGAGCTCAGCAACAGTGGCAGCCAAGCACCGGTATTCAGCTTCGGTGCTAGATCTACTGACCACATGTTGTTTCTTCGAAGACCAAGTAACCAGGTTGGAGCCAAAGAAGATGCAAAAACCACTGGTGGAGCGACGATCATCAAGATCCAAACCCTAGTCAGAATCACAGTAGGCAGCTAAGTTGAAGTTGGAGGAAGGATTGATGACTAAGCCATGAGACACCGTACCACTCAGGTAACGCAAGATCCGCTTGACTGCCTTCCAGTGAGTGTCTAAAGGTTTGTGCATGAACTGGCACACCTTGTTATTACTAAAGGTTATTTCAGGTCTAGTGATCGTAGCATACTGGAGGGCACCAACTATGGAGTGGTACTGTGTAGGGTCTGAAAAGGGAGATCCATCATGAGAAGAGAGTTTGGAGCTGGAGATCATTGGAGTAGGCATGGTTTTGCAGTCAAGGATGTATTTTGACTGATGAAGATGATATCCTCCAGAAGTTATTTTTGTGGCCTCTATACCAAGAAAGTGGTGGAGATGACCAAGATCTTTAAGGGAGAAGGCTTGATTTAGAGAATGAATTAAGGATTGGATGGCAGATAAGAAAGATCCAGTGACAAGGATGTCATCAACATATACCAGAACAAAGAGAGTGGTGGTTGGAGTGATGGATATGAACAAGGAGGAGTCACACTTTGTTGTGGTGAAGCTAAGGCTATGGAGAGTGTTGCTGAGCTTTTCAAACCAAGCACGAGGTGCTTGTTTAAGACTATATAATGCTTTGGTAAGTCTACATGCTAGTGTTTTGTCTTGGTTAATGAAGCCAGGAGGCTGCTGCATGAAGACCTCTTCTTGAAGCTCACCGTTCAAGAAAGCATTATTAACATCCAGATGATGAATGGGCCAATTCTTCGAGAGTGCAGCTGTGAGAACAACACGAATGGTGGTTGGCTTGACTACAGGACTAAAGGTTTCCTGATAGTCAAACCCTTCTTCTTGATGGAAGCCTTTAGCTACAAGGCAAGCCTTATATCTAAGGATGGTGCCATCTGGGTTAAACTTTGTACGAAACACCCATTTGCAGCCAATGAAAGATCTGTTTTGAGGGAGAGGAACTAGTTCCCATGTGTTATTGCGTAGAAGAGCAGAGTATTCTTCTTGCATAGCTTGAAACCAATGAGGCTGAGCAATAGCTGCAGCTGTGGATGTAGGTTCTAGACTTGCCAAGTAGGCTTTTGGTTTAAAGATGCCTGCTTTAGCCCTGGTAGTCATGGGATAAGTAGACGCTGGAGGAGGATGTGTATCAGTAGAGGACCTGTAAGTAGAACTAGTGGTCCTAATAGAGAAATCATGCAATGGAACACTCAAGTTTGTACTGTTGGAGTGATGGTTGGGTGAGTGAATAGGTGGGGGACCTAATATAGAGTTGGTGGAAGAAGATATAGTAGGATTCGGGTTCAAAGGCAGTGAGGAACTAGTGTGTGAATTGACTGGAATTAAAGGACCTACTGGAATTATGGGACTTGTAGCCTGACTGGTAGGTGTTGGGATAGAGGTGGGATTAGGTGACTTAAGAAGATAGGGAAAACTAGTCTCATCAAACAAGACATGTCTAGCAATGAAAGTTTGACCAGTTGGACTAAGACATTTATAGCCTTTATGTTGAGGACTGTACCCAATGAAGGTACACTTAGTTGATCGAAAATCAATCTTATGTTTGTTATAGGGTCTTAAGTAAGGTAACAACTGCAACCAAATGTCTTGAGAAAGGAATAGTCAGGGGTAATATGGAAAAGAGTCTCAAAAGGTGATTGTTGATTCAAAGTAGGTGTAGGTAATTGGTTTATAACATAGGTGGCAGTGAGGAAAACATCCTCCCAGAATTTTTGGGGTAGGTGAGATTGTGCTAGTAGGACCAATCCAGTTTCCACTATGTGTCTATGTTTCCTCTCAGGTTTTCCATTTTGCTGGTGTGTATGGACAGGTTAGTCGTTGGATAATACCTTGCTATTTTATATATTGGGTGAGTTTAAGGTACTCCTTTGCATTGTTTGTTTGCAAGGCTTTTATCTTGCTGTCAGATTGGAGTTCAACCATGGTTTTGAATTGAACAAAGATTTCATAGGTTTGTGATTTATTTATTAAGGGATAGATCCAAGTGTAGTTTGAGAAAGCATCAACAAATATTATGTAGTATTTTGCACTTGATGTGCTCTCTATAGGTGCTGGACCCAATATGTCCGAAAAGATTAGTTCAAGAGGTTGAGAATAAACAGTGGCAGTAGTAGGTAAGTGGAGTTGATGCATTTTTGCCATACAACAAGCACAACAAAGCTTTGAGTCAATTTTATTCGTATATGGTATTTTACAATGCCTAAGTACCAACTTTACAATATCAAGAGAGGCATGAGCCAACCTAGAATGCCAAAGACTTAAGGTAGAAATACTAGAAGTATGGTTACATGTAGGAATTTTGTGCTAAATTGAAGAAATAGGACTGTTCAAATGTGAGTTTTCTGCAGAAGAAAGATGCTTGGACTTTGAAGCTCCATCAAAAGCATATAAGCCATTCTTAAGTCTGCCTTGGAGAAGAGTCTTCATGGTAGCCTGAGATTTCACATAACAAGCATCGGCATGAAATTCAAAAATGACATTGTGTTCTCTTGCAAACTGAGATACACTCAATAGATTTTTAGATAAGCCAGGTACATGTAACAAATTGGACAGTTGAAAGACTGAGGAATTAACAGATGAATGCAAAAATGAGTGTCCTATGCTTTTGATTTTTAGATTAGAGCCATTACCAACTTGAACAACATCCTGACCACTATATGGTATTTTGTTGTGCAGGTTATGAGGATCTGGCGTGAAGTGGTTAGTCGCTCCAGAATCCGGATACCAGCTGCTATCAGTTACTGAAAAGAAATCAGAAGTACTTTCATCTTGTTGCCATCCACCATTCTGATTTGTGACAACTATATTTGCTTGCAAACTCGAGTTGTTGTTCTGGTTATTCTGACTTTGGTTGCTTGAACCTGTGAAGTGTTAATTGAACCTGTGAAAGTAATCTAAGGCCACATGACCATATCTGCCACAGACTTGACATTGAGGTCTGTTGTTATTATTGAATCGACCTCCTCTTCCTCTGTAGAATTGATTTGGTCCTCTATTTCCATAGAACCTTCCTCTATTCTGAGTATATCCTCCTCTGTTGAAGTTTGAAGGATTGTTGGATCTTCTCAGTTGAAGGTGAGCCATATTGGCTTGAAGAGTATTTGTTACATTCTTTCTATGCCTCTCTAATCTTTGTTCTTGAGCTATCAAGGGAGCTTCAATTTCTCCAACCGTGTAAGGATCTGTCCTTGAAATAACAGAAGTTACAAATGAATCATAATCTTCATTCAAGCCATTAAGAATAGCTTCTATGTGATCTTCAGAATCAACTAGTGAACCACAAGCTGCTAAGGAATC
Source organism: Gastrolobium villosum (assembly GCA_032173675.1). Classification (NCBI taxonomy): domain Eukaryota; kingdom Viridiplantae; phylum Streptophyta; class Magnoliopsida; order Fabales; family Fabaceae; genus Gastrolobium; species Gastrolobium villosum. The sequence continues at coordinate 21,944 of JAVKPL010008260.1, read as the reverse complement.
TACCACTTTCTTGATCTTGAGCCGGTATGTTGATACATCTCCATCTTTCTTGGAATTCTTCAACTGCACTTTTAGTTGCTTAATTTTTGCTCTTGTTTGAGAGACAAAAATTCATCTAGTTTCTGCCAGATTTGGAATGAGCTTGAACAGCCTACCATTCAAGTGTACAAAGTTTCTGACATTGAGGAGAGTAGCCATGACATCAGTAGCTGATCTTGTCGATCATTTACAGCTTTTTATGCACTGGAAGTTTGTTTGCCATCATTGGTTGTTGCAGTATTGCCTTCAACACTTTCACCAGTAGTGTTATTTGTAGTAGATGTGAAATCTTGCACTTCTTGGGTGATGAACTTGTCAAGATCATAGCCTTTGATAGTGGCTAAAGCTTGCTGTTTCCAGGGTTGGAAATTGTTTTCATCCAGCTTAATAGACACTAGATCAGAGAACGTGTGAACATTGGTGGTTTGCACAGCCATGGGTCGAGTAGCAAGGTATCAGAGAGAGAAAGAAAGAAAGAGAAAGAAGCTGTAATTGTAAAAGTGAATTATGAAAGCTCTAATGATTAGTTGCATATAAGATCTATTTATAATTAACTAACAATTGGTTAACAGTATTCTGTTTTGAATATATATGGGCCATTGGGCCTTAGTATATCTGTCACACTTTCTTAACGTGTTTAATATAAATTATAAATTTTATATAATTTAATTTTTTTAATAAAATAATATTTGTACACAAATATACAAGTGATAATATAAAAGAAAACTCAATATATGTGAAAATTTAGTTACTACCTTTACTAAATTCATTATTAAAAGATGTCATCAAATTTAACCCACTAGAGTTGCATGATCAAGCAACTGAATCATGCATGAATCTGCAACTTAATTCAGTAGATATGCTAGCCAAGAGAATTCTAGTACATAATCATGCATGATTATGCAACTGAATCATTAAAGGTTATGCAAACTAATCAAGCATGATTCAGTTGCATGATTAGTGAAATATCGTTCACAAAAGAAATAGTCATACAATTAATGAAATCAAATTTGAAGCAAGAAGCCGAGTTGTTCAAAACATATAAGAAAAAGAAAGTTTCGAAGGAAATTGGTATGGATGGAAATTACTAAAAGACAAAATGGGGATAATAATTCTATTATGTTCATGCTACAGGCAGAAAACTCATTGCTAAATGGGGAGTTGGATGCTACTAAGTTGTAGGTTGCAAAATCAATGACAAGCCATCAAAAAATATTGACAAGAATGCAGATGACTTTAAACAGCACAGTCAAGGAAAAGTCAGAAGGATTTATTTCGAGATGAGCTAGAAAAAGAGAAACATAAACTATCTAACTGCAACATAAGCTAGACAAGGAGAAAAATCTTCAAGCCATGGTTCAGGTATGTGACATTGAACCATAAACTACTTATTGACGAATAATATCAAGGTGCTCTTTTTACTCATGCTATTTTTACTAATGTTACAAGGTATATTGGAACAATAGAGTTAAAAAAGAAAAAGTCCTTACACCGGCTTCATCCTTTAGAAAGGAAAGAGAAGAACTTAAAGCACGCATAAAATATGAGGAGGATATGATTACAAAGAAGGCAGCGTCACCATAATATGTGGAAGAAATTGCAAAGCCAGATGAATAGTTGAGTGGCTCAAAAGTAAAATCTGAGTGTGAAAAAATAGTAGTATTATGTTAGGGTAATGATGAAGGAAATGATAGTTTGACATGTTCGAGGCGGGAGCATGAGTGTGTCATGTGCCTAGCAAAGGAAAGCTCAGTTGTTCTTCTACGTTGTTCTCACCAGGTTGTGTGTACAGAATGCAATGAGCTCCATGAGAAGCAAGAAAAAAGCACTAACCTTCGTGTAGGACCTCAATCCAACATAGGATTCATGCTAAATTTGGGGGTGAATTAAATCTAAAATCTGACTATGAAAAAATAGTAGAACTTTGTTGGGATGATGATTAGTTTGTAGTTCATACCATGTGTTTTCCCTTCATCCCTAAAAAAGAAAGCTTTTTCACATTGCTATGTATGGACTCTTAGTGCATAATTTAATGAATTCAGTTGCATGATCATGCAACTCTAGTGCATATTTGATGAATGGAGATGGCAATTTGAATGATTATGCAACTGAATCATGCTCTATGATGCACTAGAGTTGCATGATCATGCAACTAAATTCAACAGATATGCTAGCTAAGAGAATTCTAGTGCATTATCATGCATGATGATGTAATTGAATCATGAATGATTATGCAACTGAATCATGCATGATTGAGTTGCACGGATAGTGAAATAACGTTCACAAAAGAAATAGTCATACATTTGATGAGATCAAATTCTAAGCAAGAAGCCGAGCTGTTCAAAATAGATAAGAAGAAGAAAGGTTCAGAGAAAGTTATTGTGAAGATGATCTCTGAGATGGAGAATGACATGAAAATTACAAAAAGGAAAATCGGGGATGATACTTCTGTTACGGTCATGCTCCAGGCAGAAAACACGTTGCTAAATGAGGAGCTGGATGCTGCTAAGTTGTAGGTTGCAAAGTCAATGACAAGTCATCAAAGGAAAGCCAAAAGGACTTATATCGAGATGAACTAGAAAAAGAGAAACATAAATTATCTAACGTGCAACATGAGCTAGACAAGGAGAAAAATATTCAAGCCAGGGCTCATGTATGTTACATTGGATCATAAACTACTTGTTGACGAATACTATCAAGATACTATTTTTAGTCATGCTATTTTTACTAATGTTACAGGTACATTGGATCAGTTGTTCTTTTATCTTGAAAACATCAGGTTATGTGTACAGAATGCAATGAGCTCCATGAGAAGTAAGGAATGAAGGACTAAATTTGCATAGGACCTCATGTAGGACCTTCATGTAGGACCTCAATCCAACATAGGATTCATGATAAATTTGCATGTGAATTAAATCTAAACTCTGAGTCTGAAAAATAGTAGCTCTTTTGTTGGGATGATAATTAATTTGTAGTTCATACCTTGCGTTTTCCTTTCCTTCATCCCTAAAAAAAAAGAATTTTCACATTACTATGTATTGACTCTAGTCCATAATTTAATGAATTCAATTGCATGATCATGCAACTCTTATGCATATTTGATGAATAGAGGTGACAATCTGAATGATTATGCAACTGAATCATGCATGATTATGCACTAGAGTTGCATTACAATGCAATTTAATCATGAAACTAAATTCAGCATATATGCTAGCCAAGAGAATTCCAATGCTTTTTTATGCATGATGATTCAAAGAATCATGAATGATTATGCAAATGAATCATGCATGACTCATTTGCCCGGATAGTGAAATATCGTTCACAAAAGAAATAATCATACATTTAATGAGATCAAATTCGAAGTAAGAAGCCAAGCTGTTCAAAACAAATAAGAAGAAGGTTTTGGAGGAAATGGCTGTGAAGGTGATCTCTAAGATGGAGAATGACATGAAAATTACTAAAAGACAAATTGGTTCATGCTACAGGCAGAAAACTCATTGCTAAAGGAGGAGTTGGATGCTGCTAAGTTGTAGGTTGCAAAGTCAATGACAAGTCATCAAAAAGCATTGAAAAGAATGCAAATGGCTTTAAAACATGCCCAGTCAAGGGAAAGCCAAAATGGTTTATGTCGAGAGGAGCTAGAAAAAGAGAAACATAAATTATCTAACGTGCAACAGGAGCTAGACAAAGAGAAAAATCTTCAAAAGCCATGGGTCAGGTCATTGCATGGGCTGCATCCTTTTGAAAGGAAAAAGAAGAACTTGAAGCACGCATAAAATCTGAGGAGGATATGATTACGAAGAAGGAAGCCAATGATCACCATAGATATGTGGAAGATATTACAAAGCTAGATGAAGAGTTGAATGAATTAACAGTAAAATCTGAGTATGAAATAGTATCAGTATCATTTCATGGTAGTTATGCTGGAAATGATAGTTTGGCAACTGAAAGTTCAAGGCAGGAGTAGGAGTGTGTCATGTGCCTAGCAGAGGAAAGATTAGTTATTCTTCTACCTTGTGCACATCAGGTTGTGTGTACAAAATGCAATGAGCTACATGATAAGAACGGAATGATGGATTGCCCTTCATGTAAGACCTCAATCCAATATAGGACTCATGCTAAATTTGCGGGTGTATTAAATCTAAACTCTGAGTCTGAAAAATAGCAGTGCTTTGTTAGGGTAGTTTGCAGTTTATAACTTGTGTCTTCCCCCACCCTTATAAAATCATTTTCACATTGCTATGTGAGCTACGGCCTAGAGTTCGTTGTGAATAGGCAATTCATCTTGTCTGTCTTATTCACTGTTCTTATTCTCATCCTTCTTTTCCTACAGAAAATGACAATACGTGATTATTAGTTTTACATTCAATTTAAATATACATATTCCTTTGGTTGGGGTGCATTTTGAAATAGACCTTCTTGTTTTACTATGATTTTTTATTCATTACCATTAGGGATGCAAATCAAATAGTTGAGCGTGAAAATGAATTTGAATCTTCTATCTTTTTATATGAAGATGACATTATCATGCTATGTTCTCATGAAAATTGGGGGACCAGTGCACGGATAGTTAAATATCGTTCACAAAAGAAATAGTCATACAATTAATGAGATCAAATTCAAAGCAAGAAGCCGAGTTGTTCAAAACAGATAAGAAAAAGAAAGTTTCGGAGGAAATTAATGTGGATGTGATCTTTGAGATGAGAATGACATGAAAATTACTAAAAGGAAAATTGAGGATGCTACTTTTGTCACGTTCATGCTACAGGTAGAAAAGTTAGCAAGGAGTTGGATGCTGCTAAGTTGTTGTGGGTTGTAAAATCAACGACAAGCCATAAAAAAAACTGGAAAGAGAGCATATGACTTTTAAACAGGCCTAGACAAGGGAAAGCGAGATATATAAAATCATTAATGTAACCTCATCCAACAGCTTAAGCTTTTGGGTTGAATTGCTTCTTTACATGGTATCAGAGCCTTGTGTCCCTGGTTTGATCCTCGTCGCCCTCCATTTTCTTTCAAGTGGAATTTCTTTGTTCGCACAGGTAGGTGGGCCTGTGCATTATCCACCCTTCAAGCCCAGTGGACTCTCGTGTGAGGGGGCATATTGAGATATATAAAATCATTAATGTAACCTCACCCGACAGCTTAAGCTTTTGGGTTGAATTGATTTTTTATAAAAGAGTTTATTTCGAGATGAACTTGAAATAGAGAAGCACAAATTATCTAACTTGCAACAGGAGCTGGATAAGGAGAAAAATCTTCAAGCTAAGGTTCAGGTATGTGACATTGAATCAGAAACTACTTATTGACGAGTAATATCAAGATACTATTTTTACTCATGCTATTTTTACTAATGTTATAGGGTAGATTGGAACAAGAGAGTTGAAAAAGAAAAGGTCCTTGCACGGGCTGCATCCTTTAGAAAGAAAGAGAAGAACTTGAAGCACGCACAAAATCTGAGGAGGACATGATTACGAAGGTAGCCAATGAGAAATATGTGGAAGATAATGCAAAGCCAACAGTTGAGTGGATTAAAAGTAAAATCTAAGTAGGAAAAAATAGCAGCATTGTGTTGGGGTAGTGATGGATGATATGCTCCCAGCATATATACTTTTATAGATCAAAAAAGCAGGAAATCAGAGTGTATAAAGGTGTATATGTGGTGAAATTATTGAATAAAAAATTGTCAGACACTTTCTCACTCAGATTCTTCATGTTTACAGGAGAAAAATGACAAATAAAGGAGCAGGAAGAAAATCAGACAGAAGCCCCACGCTTCAAGCGTTCAACCCACGCTTGAAGCGTAGGAAAATACCTCAAGACAGTGAGTCTACGCTTCAAGCATAGAACCCTACGCTTGAAGCGTAGACAAGGAGAAAAGAGGCAGAAGCTCCACGCTTGGAGCGTGGATCCTGCGCTCCAAGCGTAGGGTTGAGATGGACAACTATCAGTTGCGAGAAAAGGAGGATTCTCAGGTGCATAAAAAGGGCACAAGGCAACCCTAAAACACACTTTTCATATTCTGGACAATTGAGAGGTCATTTTGGAGGCGGAAGCTCTGGAGAGATCTCTTCTTCTTCTACCTTTCTGTAGTTTTTGTAGTTTATGTTTTCATTTGAATATTGGATTCTAGCCATGATAATGGTTGGCTAGAACCTCTTTGTTGTGGTTAGGGTCACGAACCCTTGTGAACCCCTGATACAATGGATTGAGTTTTTATTGATATATTTATCTTTTGAATTTCGTTCTATTCTGATCGTATTGTTATTGTTATTATTAGATCCGATCAATCTAGTAAGTAATAATAAATCTGAGGATTAGGGCCAACAAGAGGGATCTGAGGTCTTTAATCCGGAAAGGGAATAGAACGACGGTATGAACATGATCTAGGGATAGACATGATTCATATTGTAGATGTTTTAATTATCGATCTTTATGCTTGATCTCATATAGGGCACCTCAAGGAATTAGGGTTCTATATGAGATTAAAGGGTTAATTCTTCAAGGGATTGGGAATTAACTACTGATACCTTTATCTGATAATTATCTAATTTCACGATTTATATATTAATATTTAACTTAATCCAAGAGTAAAAGGTGGGGATCATCGGTGAGTGTTCTCTAACCACAGCATTTTTCTCACATATTCAAACCCTTATTTTATTGGATTCTTTATTATTCAAAAAGAACAAAAACACGTCTTTTATTTTACAAATCAAATTCCCACACAATCCTGACATTCGTGTCAAAAACATCTTGAAATATTTAATCTTAAAAAGGATAGTTTAATTGATTTGGACACACTCTCTGTGGATACGAACTTTACTTATCATTTTATTACTTGCGCGATTCGGTACACTTGCCGATTCACGTCAATGGAGGAAATAATAGTTTGACAACTGGATGTTCGAGGGGGCAGCACAAATGTATCATATGCCTAGCAGAGGAAAGATCAATCGTTTTTCTATCTTGTGCATATTAGGTTGTGTGTACAGAATGCAATGAGCTCCATGAGAAGCAAGGAATGAAGGACTGCCCTTCATGTATGGCCTCAATTCAACATAGGATTCGTGCTAAATTTGCGGTTGAATTAAGTCTAAACTTTGAGTCTGAAAAATAACAGCACTTTGTTGGGGTGATGATCAGTTTGTAGTTCATACCTTTTGTCTTCCCCCAACCCTAAAAAAAAAACCATTTTCACATTGCTATGTAAGCTATGGTCTAGACTTCATTGTGAATAGGCGATTTCTCTTGTCTTTCTCATTTACTCTTCTTATTCTCATTGTTCTTTTCCTACAAAAAATGACAATACGTGACGATTAGTTTCACAATCTATGGCAAATATACATATTCCCATAGGTAGGGTGCATTTTGAAATAAACCTTCTGATTTTACTATGATTTTTAATTCATTACCATTAGGGATCCAAATCAGAAATTTAAGCGTGAAAATAGATTTGAATCTTCTATTTTTTAATCAGAAGATGACATTACCATGCTATGTTCTCAACAAAATTGGGAAACCAGTACATGAATAGCGAAATATCATTCACAAAATAACTAGTCATGCAATTAATGAGATCAAATTCAAAGCAAGAAGTCGAGCTGTTAAAAATAGACAAGAAAAGGAAAGTTTAGGAGGAAATTGTTTTGGAGATGGTATCTGAGATTGAGAATGACATGAAAATTACTAAAAGGCAAATTGATGATGCTACTTCTGTTACGTTCATGCTACAGGAAGAAAATTCTTTGCTAAAAGAGGAGTTGGATGTCGCTAAGTTGTGCGTTATTAAGTCAATGACAAGCCATAAAAAAGCATTGAGAATAGAGCATATGGCTTTTAAACATGCCTAGTCAAGGGAAAGCCAAAAAGGTTTATTTCAAAATAAGCTTGAAAAAAAGAAGTACAAATTATTTAACTAGAACAGGAGCTAGACAAAAAGAAAAATCTTCAAGCCAAGGTTCAGGTATGTGACATTGAATCAGAAACTAGTTATTGACGAATAATATCAAGATACTATTTTTACTCATACTATTTTTACTAATGTTATAGGGTAGAATGAAATAACAGACAGTTGAAAAAGAAAATGTCCTTGCACAGGCTGTATCCTTTAAAAAGGAATGAGAACAACTTGAAGCACACACAAAATATAAGAAGGATATGATTACTAAGGAGGCAGCCAATGATCACCAAAAAAAAGGTGGAAGATATTGCAAAATTAGACAAAGAGTTGAGTGGATTAAAATAAAATCTGAGTATGAAAAAATAGCAGCATTGGGTTGGGTAGCGATGAAGGAAATGATAGTGCAGAGTAGGGATTTTGTACAAGTACGAGAATGTAGAGATATTTAGATATTTGAAAAATAAATTAGGTGTTAGAGAATAATATAAACAATTAAAAAAGACCCTTACCAACACCTATTGCATGGAAAGATGTGTTAGAGAATAATATAAACTATTAATAAATTTCATCCAATAGATTTTGCGTTGAAGTGGTTCTTTATATTAGGAATGACAATTGCATAATATAAACATAAAGCAATAAGGTAAATCTTCCCGTTTAGAATTTAGATTATGCAGTTTAAATACTATATGTAAATTAACAAACTGGCGGCCTACGCGGCATTACATATTCCCATATCCCCTGAAGTTCCACACTCTTTTGCTCGTCAAGAAAGTATCATTCCAACTTCCCAAGTTGATGAAATGACGTCCCCACTCCAACTCAGATTGTATGAGATTTTTATCACAGAACCGAAGTTCTCACTTCTCAATAGTCAACAGTCCAAATTATTTAGATTATTTGGTAAAATGGTAATGGTAAGTTCTTGGGAGATGGGTACGGCGGGATTCCTTTGATGTGGAGTTCCAAATAAGAATCTCACTTGCATGGCCAAGGGGACCGCGTGTCTTTGGCTCATTTATTGTTAGCGTGTCTTTGGCTCATTTATTGTTATTAACTGAGAAAAGTGTTTATCTTTTGTAATGATATAACTTATATCCTTTCACACTCACAAAGAAGAGATGAGACCTACACTTTTGTTTATTTTGTCAATTCTCTCTCCTCCTTTATCTATCTCTTTCTCTCTTGAAATGACACAACTTTACTTCTTTTAAAATGACACACACTTTATCCTTATTTTTTTTACTTTGCTTCTTTTCCATTTCCTTATTTGGTTTACTTGTATTTTACTCAAACAAGGAATAAGGTAAGTTTACTTACTTGCCGGCCTAAGAAAAATGCTATGAACTTCACACTAATCACTTGTGTGGCTGCATTGTGTCCAAATTAAAATTCTCTCTATTGAATTTGAATGCAATGAGATTACATTAAATCAGCCAGTTTTGCATAGTTGCATGGGTAAGTAAACCTTAACTGCCCGTTAAAACTCTAGATGACATTGCCCTTGTTTCACTAAACAACTAAAGGAATCCAATCATCTTTTTTTCTTTTTGTTATGGCATTTTGGGAGGTGGCCATAGGCATCTCCCATCTCTCTTTGGGAAATATTTATTATACTCCAAGACCATGAAATATTTATTATGCTTCAGTACCATCCAATGATTTGGTGTTCCTTCTTACAACACTAATTTTTTCTTTTCCTTTTTATCCCTGTTATTTTTCTTCTTTTCCAATTTTACCCTCTCATTTATACTAAGGAACCACCTAGACAATGATGGTCCCGGTCCACCATAAATTCTCTTCTCTCTTTGGGCTTAAATAATGCTATCCTCCTCAAAATTTAACTATGAGCAGATATTCTTACTACCAAAATTTTCTACTATCAATTCACTACCTATCTAATCATCATTAGATCAACATTTTCTCTTTTTTTGAAAACTTTTTAACATTCTCTATTTAATTCAATGGCGATTGGATACGTAATAAATTAACAGTAGAAAATTTTGGTAATAAGAATATCGTTCCCTAAACTATTATTCTATTTAACCAACTCATTTCCTAGAAGTCCCCTTCTCCTTGAATGACAAAGCAAACTTTCAACTAGTCCCCATTCTAATCCATCTTATTTATTTACTTGTTCGTTCTTTCATTTTCCTTCCAAGCCACGATTCTCATTGTCATTCCACTTCCACTCACAAAATTCATGACAAACATAAGCACAAGGCAGAGTTGAAAACAACTCAGCAACTTCATCTCACCATCCTCATTCCCAGCCTTGTCTTATGATCAACCCAAGCCAAGACCCTTTTCTGTACCACACCCAATTTTCCATTATGCTCAAGCTCCTCAACAAGAACCTCCGCCGCTTCTTCTCCCATCTCCGGTGGCCAATTCGCCGCCGCTCAAAGTCCAAAGTGGTAGTGATCAAGAAGTTGGGGATGCAGAGCCCAAAATGTCAAAACGAACCAAGCACGAATTTTTCCGCGGCGGTTCATCCCAACGCTCAATTGGGTAGTCCAAAACCCGAGAAACCAATTCGGATTGCGACCTTCAACGCTGCACTGTTCTCCATGGCACCGGCGCTTCCCAAGGAAGAAGAAAAAGAAGCCACCTTTGACGACGAAAACGGCATCGCCTTGAAACTTGGAAGACCCTTTGGCCTCAATTCAAGATCAAAATCCACAAACGACCGCCCCAAAAGCATTTTGAAGCAATCTCAATCTCAATCTCCCCTGAACAGACCAAACAACCTCGGCAACAACCAACACAAGTTGTCGAAATCGAAGATGAGAGTTTCCATCAATCTACCAGACAACGAGATTTCGCTGCTGCGAAGCCGACAATCGAGCTTCTCGGAACACGAAAAGGAGAGACCCTTGGTGGGTTTTGCGGTGAACAGGAGTAGCACAAATTTGGTTGATGTTCTGAGAGAATTGGATGCTGATGTTTTGGGTTTGCAAGATGTGAAGGCTGAGGAAGAGAATGGGATGAAACCATTGTCTGATTTGGCTGCAGCTCTTGGTATGAACTTCGTCTTCGCTGAAAGCTGGGCACCTCAATACGGCAATGCCGTTTTGTCCAAATGGCCCATCAAACGTTGGAATGCTCAGAAAATCTTTCATCACACTGATTTCAGGTTACTAACTTTTAACTCTTTTCTTTCTCATTTTAATGCTACTCTATAGTTTTCATCATTTAATTTAGGGTTTTATAAGAGTTATGTTGTAGGAAAAATGATTGTGTAATGTTATAGAGATTCGTTTTGCGTGCCGTAATTTCTTTTTTTTCTTTTTTATTTAAAAAGTATGGGTCCCACAAATTATTATGTGTGTAGGAAAGTTTATTGTGTCATGTTAAATTACAAATATAAACCCCTTTAATTTATGTACAGTTACTATATTTGTATTTATTTATTTTGGAACGGTTATATTCACAAATTTTTTTATTTATCTCTTACAAACTACACTGTATTATTCCGAAAGAATACAAATTTTTGCAAACTACACTATGTTCTCCCGGGAGAAAATAGTATAATTTGTAAAAAAAATTCCAAAAAATTTGTAAACGGATCCTATCCCATTTATTTTATATTTAAAACTTTAAAGATTGAATTTCATTTTTAAAAAAATAAAAAAGAATCACCTAAATCAAGTATGATTATGTCACTGATAAAAATGTGATTACTTATAGCTGTATCAAGTATTTTTCTTTCGTTTTTAAAAGAAAAAAATTATGAAACCTTTTAGTTCACTGTTCTTGAGTGTATTTCGTAGAAGCTTCTTTGTGCTTGTGCCATTGCAAAGAAAAATGAAAAGATAATGAATCACTTTTCTGCTCATGAAGTCCCCAACTATTCCAAAACTTTTCAAAAAAAAAAAAGGTCTTAAACGAACACATGGGAATTTCCAAAAGCCAGCTAGAAGTTTTTTCACTCACTAACTACTAGTCCAAACAATTGCTTAAGGAATGACATCGATCTTGAAACTGCTACACCCATCTTTTGCTCTTTCCTTGTTTTCTTCTACGTGTCAATGGCAATGATAGATGCACTGCATGCCAACTGTAATAGCTGTACGCACTATGCAGCGAGGCAGGATTGATCTTCACCTAATCCTTAAGGATTCTGTGTTGTCATCATCCATCAATGTTCCCTTAAGACTACTATTTTATTTTATGCGGCAATCAGCAATTTTGTGAAGAAATTTATGGATAATTAATTTATTGCTCATCAAAATGTTCCAATGAAGGAACTACAATTTCACTGGCTCTGCTGAAGATTTTCTTCTTTAGAAACCTTCAGCATTTTCTTATTGTTTTAAGCAAACTTTTAGATTTTCCAAATATTAATGGTGGTCTATTTCTTTGAATGCTATAATAACTCTTCCACAACATAAGTTGCTTTGGTTTGTGTTTTTCGAAAACGAAACTTGTACTTTAAGCAGCATAAAATAATTATGTTTGATGTTGAGTAAATTTGTATGATGCAATTTAGGTATAGTTTGTCATCATCATCATGGAACATCCATTGCAAAAACTAATTAATGCTGCCAACTCAAGAAATAGCTAGACAGACAGTTTATCTGGTCTCGAAGGATAGTCAGAATATTATATTGTTGTTCTTGCTTAAGTTCATAATAATTAAATTTAAGAATTTTTTCTTACTTTCTTTCCTCCATAGACATCTCGTGCTAATGACAATATATGAAAAAATGATTATGGAAATCCAATCTGTGAAAGCAACAAACTTAGAACAATTGAAGAAATCTAGAGCATTGAAATTCCGGGGTTAGAGAATGAATGAGCAACAAGGGTGAATTTGACATGCAAAATATTATAATTTCATGGCCACAGGAATGTTCTGAAGGCCACTATCGATGTACCCGAAGCAGGTGAACTCAACTTTTACTGCACCCACCTTGATCATCTTGATGAGAATTGGCGGATGAAGCAGATAAATGCAATAATCCAATCTAATGATGAGCCTCACATCTTAGCTGGAGGTCTTAATTCACTCGATGAATCAGATTACTCCCAAGAAAGATGGAAAGATATAGTAAAGGTATACCCAACAGAACCTCAATTTATTTGTTTCCTTTAGCTTTATGGTCTTAAAAATAACAAAAATAGAAGAAATCAATTTCTTTGAATTGGTTCATTTGTATTCAGTACTACGAAGAGATGGGAAAGCCAACACCAAAAATTGAAGTGATGAAATATCTCAAGAGTAAAGACTATACAGATGCTAAGGACTATGCAGGGGAATGCGAGTCAGTTGTCATGATTGCCAAGGGTCAAAGTACAAACACAATTTTTAACCTCTTTAAGCTTTTGATTTTTGAAAGTTCAACTTTTTTATTATACCATGTTCTCTAAACAAAATTGTAAATATTATGCAGGTGTCCAAGGGACATGTAAGTATGGAACTCGGGTAGATTACATATTATCATCCTCAAATTCTGCATATAAGTTTGTTCCTGGTTCCTATTTAGTCCTTTCCTCCAAAGGGACATCAGATCATCACATAGTGAAAGTTGATGTGGTGAAGGTAAATAGCAATCCTCGAGAAAATGTGACAAAGAAACCACAACCACCAAGACAGAAAGTGGTAAGAATAACACAATCGACTCCATCAAAAGGTATCTGGAAAATAAACGGGGGAGAGATGATAGATTGAGTTCTTCTTTACCCCTCAGTTTAGATTAGTGTGATGATTATATATTGGAAATGATGCCTTTGGTTTTCTTTCTGCTTCCTAATCCTATGTTCTGTATACAGCATTCTTCAATAGATTTAGAAGAATATGAAAGAAGACGGTGATATGTCAGTATGACACTTTTTAAAAAAATAAGATAAAATAAAATTGTATAGCTTTTGATCGACGAAGTGATTTATTGCTTATCATTCTTTGACAATGCATATAAAATTCTCAACTGAGACTTTCGTACTAGTTGAAAATCAATTAGTTCATACCTAGAGATAAACCTTTTGGTTATCAAATACATAATTGGCTGGGAAAGTAAAAGGTAGACACGATTAAAACACTAACTGCGGTGTAATTTTATTAAGAAAATATATTTCTCACACAATTTTATCTTATACAATACACAAAAAGTGGGTGGGACCCGGGAGAAGAGAGAAAAAAAGGGATCTTATCCACCTTTTGTAAGAAACATGTTCCCATTTTCTTTGTTGAGATATATAGTCTCACAGTATTATTTTCAAATGTTCTTCTCTTCTCTCTCGGTATTCAACATGGTATCAAGAGCCTAAGGAACGTTTGAATTTTTTTTTATTATTTTATTTTTTCGGTGAACCTAGTGTTCATCGTATTTTACAAATTTTTTTCCGGAACGTGCGCGTGCAGCCTCCGTTCAGCACCCTTCTCCAACCGGCGGTGCGTGGAGGCGCGTGCAGCCTCCGTTCCGACCGCGGCTGGTTGTGATTTTTTCGTCTTGCTGAGACGATTCTGGATCCAGTCTTGTTTTTCTGTTTCGGCATCTTTTTGCGTTGACGCACAGATCCCTCTTCTACCGGTTAGTTGTGTGATCAGTCTTTTTGGATTTTTTTTCTCTACTCTTGTGGACTCTCTTAGCACAGGTAGGTTGGGCCTGTTGCATCATCCATTCTTCAAACCCAATGGGCTCTCATGTGAGGGGGCGTGTTGAGATATATAGTCCCACATTGGTTGTATGAACAACTAATGTGGAGTTTATAAGGCCTTGGGCAATCCCACCCTTTGAGCTAGCTTTTGGGGTGGCGTATCCCAATGTTCTTTACATGGTATCAGAGCCTCGTCGTCCCCCCACTTTCTCTTGTGGACTCTCTTAGCACAGGTAGGTTGAGCTTGTTGCATTATCCACTTTTTAAGCCCAATGGGCTATCGTGTGAGGGGGTTTGTTGAGATATGTAGTCCCACATTGGTTGGATGAACAACTAATGTGGCCTTTATAAGGTCTTGGACACTCTCACCCTTTGAGCTAGCTTTTGGGGTGGTGTATCCCAAGGTTCTTTACATGGTATCAGAGCCTCGCCGTCCCCCACTTTCTCTTGTGGACTCTTTTAGCACAGGTAGGTTGGGCCTGTTGCATCATCCACTCTTCAAACCCAATGGGTTCTCGTGCGAGGGGGCGTGTTGAGATATATAGTCTCACATCGGTTATATGAACAACTAATTTGGAGTTTATAAGGCCTTGGGCAATCCCACCCTTTGAGCTAGCTTTTGAGGTGGTGTATCACGTTTCTTTACATTCTTAATGTGCACATTCTTAACATGCTAAGAAACGTATATTGGTTTAACTCTTTTTAATTGTAAGTCCGTAACCATTTGGAAAATTTTTATGCATGTTATTTTTGCAATGCTTTTCCAACTCTAGCAGTTATTTTTTGTTGTCAAGATAAGATGAAGACCCCTCACTCCTTTTTTGAATTACTTTGGAGGTCTAACTCTAAGGACATACAAAGACGATTGTTAAAAAACCTCTGACATGAACATCGTGATCAAGTTTTAATGAGGCCCCATTGAGTTACAGTCATGTTGGTGACTTGGTGCTGCTTTTACAATAAATTGCAAAACGCTCGACAGACATAAAATTTGGCTGAAAATATGGACCAAACCAGCCCCAAGCAAATCACCAAACAGTTTAGATGACCAAAAATGATAGGGCCGTTTGACCCTATCGGGGTGTTTCATTAGAGTTGGTATTTTGGGTTTAATTCGTCGGTTTGATCAAATTAACTTGTCACATTTGATGATTTCGGTGAAATTCACAATCCATCAGCGGATTTGAACTTAGGATGTGCATGCGTCAGGTTTTTGTGCCGATTTGACCCAACTTAGTTTTTATAGATCAGGTATTTTGACCTGACCCGCCTTAAATTGATCCCAGTCAGGTTTGACTTGATTTGAATTTTTTTAAACTAGTTCAAAATTGGGTCGGATTGACCTGACTTGATTTCTAAGGTGGGTCTGACTTGATTTCAAAATCGGGTCAAATCCTACCTAACCCATTTGTTACTTGGTTTCAAAACCTGTTTTAAATTTAATTTTTTTATGGTTATTGATTTAATTTTTAAACTCATGTAATTTATTTATTTATTCACATGCTCTTTACAAATGATGCACTGTATATTGGTCTTGTCACATTTAACTCAATCAACTTTGACGAGTTTTCCATTTCACGAATTTAGATTTGAATAAGTTCTTATTCTCCTTTCAATATTTTGCAAATATGTGGGTTGATTTTCTTCAAGGAAATAGAAGAGAGGGAAGAGGGAGTTAGCATGAAGTACAAGTAAATGGATGGATGATGTAACAGCCCGTGTTAACCCGGATTGTTAACACACTATCGTATTAAGCCACGCTTTTTTTTTTTTTTTTTTGGTACAGAAAAGGGGCAAAGCCCCAACAAAAAGCAAAACAGAAACAGAACCAAAAAAGAACAAAACAAAAAGCAGAAAAGAAAAACATAAAGAAGCAACACAAAGGTCTTAGTCAGGATTCCACACAGATGGTTGGCCAGCAGGGGTCTGGACATCTTTCTCCAACAGATTTTGCAGCTCAGACGGTTGATTCAAAAGGAGGTAGACACCAAGGTGCTTGGAAAGAGCATCCTTTGCTAGCCAATCAGCACAACTATTAGCTTCTCTATTTGTGAAAGAAAGAGCAGTCATCCAATTTCTTTCCATAAAAGCTCGAATCCTAACTACCAGGGGCAGTTGTCGAGCATCTTTCCCATTAGAGGAAAGCAAGTTGATTGCTTGAGAGGAGTCACTCTCAACAATCACTTTAGGGGTACCTAGCTGCCAAGCTAGATCGAGACCATGGAGAATAGCCCACAGCTCAGCATGAAGAGGAGAGCAAGAACCAAGGAAAGATTGAAAGCCACCAACCCAAACACCATCCTTGTTTCTCAAGAGACCTCCACAAGCTGCTCTCTTAGAAGAAACGGCTCCATCAACATTTAATTTAAGCCAATTCACCTCTGGCCGAATCCAATGAGTGGGAGTCCTGATGCTAAAGGATCTGGAGGTTGGGCTGAGCACCTGTTTAGCATTAGACAAAACCACCCAATTTCTTTGAATCTCACCAGTCACATTATCAGGCATCTTGAAATCTTGTTCATGGCAATCTTTATTTCTCCACAGCCAAATATACCAGCAAGATATAAATAAATAATCTCTCCAATTAGGCTGTCTCACATCAGAAAATAATAAGCAATTATCAAGCCAGATGTGCAAATTCTGTTCAGTAAAGAACAAAGGAGGCTGAGTAGTGAACAAAGAGCAATTCCAGAATTTAGAGGCACGGGGGCAATCTCTAAAGACATGGAGAATGGTTTCTACCTTATCAGGGCAGAGTTTGCACCTGTCAGAAGTATTTCCCCACTTGGAAACTAATTGGTTGGTCAGAATCCTTCCATGAGCAAGCTTCCAGATCAGAAATTTGTATTTTTCAGGGCCTTTCCATTTCCAAATAATCTCCCAGTGAAAGTTTGGAGATAAAGCATCAAATTTCATCAGGCTTGTATAAGCCTTTTTAACCAAAGAGATCGATGGGTTCAGATCCTTCCAAGCAAGCACATCACACCCAGCTGAAGTAGTGGGAGGGGGAATGGCTGCTATCAAATTAACCACATGTTGTTCAAAGAACTGATGAAGAAAGGTGAAGTTCCAATTGTTGGAGTTTTTGTCAATACAGTCAGCCACAGTATCAGCAATGAGCAGAGGATGGGGTTCCATGACTGCAACATTTAGCAGCTTAGGAATATCTCCAAGCCAATCATCTAGCCAAAAATTGGTGTTTTTACCATCACCAATGTTCCACTTCAAGTTGTCCAGAAGTACAGGCCAGATTTTAGAGAGATTCTTCCAAAGTCTTGAATCATAAGCCTTACTGATGCAATTACCATGCAATTCCACCTTCCTCCCATATTTAGCAAGGAGAACTCGAGACCAGAGCTGGTGAGGATCATGAATAATAGACCAAGCCATTTTCATTAAGAAAGCTTCATTCTGCTTCCTTAAATTAATGATACCAAGGCCCCCCAAGCACTTAGGCTTGCACAATTTCTCCCAAGAAACCAGATGGGCTGACCTTTTTTCTTTAGTACCACCCCAAATGAATCGTCTTTGGATTTCTTCAATTTCATCACAGATCCCCAGAGGAATGATGTTATTTTGCATGTGGAACATAGGGATAGAGGAAATGACTGATTTGGCTAGGACAACTCTACCAGCCATAGAGAGATTCTGCTTAGACCACCCATTCAGCCTTTTGTGAATTCTGACCAGGACTTCACTATAAAGGCTCTTGCTAGCTCTGTCATGCTTCATCATCGAACCCAGGTACCTCCCAAGGTTTTTTGTAGGAGCAAAGCCACAAATGCTTGTTATTTTCCTGGATAGACCCTCATCAATATTCCTTGAAAAGAAAATACTGGTCTTATCTTTGTTTACTTTTTGTCCAGAAACATCACCAAACAAATTCAGGATCTCCATGATTTTGGTAATTTGGGTTTCTGAAGCTTCCGCGAACAACATTAAATCATCTGCAAAAAGCAAGTGAGAAATCCTTGGTCCACCCTTTCCAGCTTTCAAGGGTATCCAACTTTTATTTTCTACTGCATCAGCAATAAGGTGGGAGAGTTTCTCCATACATAAAACAAAGATATAAGGTGAAATGGGGTCACCTTGTCTTAGACCTCTAGTAGGAAGAATGGCTCCAGCTTTAGCCCCATTCCATAGAAGCTCAAATTCAGAGGAAGTAATGCAGGCCATGATTAAGGAGATCAACTTAGAAGGAATACCGATTTCCTCAAGAACTCTTTGAATGAAATCCCAAGAAATACGGTCATAAGCTTTTTCTAAGTCAATTTTCACAGTCATAAAACTTCTTTTCCCTCTCATCCTGTTCATGGTATGAATCATCTCCTGAACAATGATGATATTATCTTGAATATTACGGTTAGGCACAAAGCTGACTTGGTGGGGAGATACCAACTTCTTAAGGAATGGCTTCAGCCTGTTCACAATGATCTTGCTAATCCCTTTATATAACACAGAACATAGAGCAATCGGTCTAAACTGGGCAACCCTTTTAGGATTTTGAACTTTCAGGATTTTAAACTGAGCAATCGGTCTAAACTGGCCACGCTTAATTAAAATGCGGAATAACTTTTTCTTTAATTCAATTATGACGTCATTAACCTTAGCCAACTTGATTACTTAATCAATTTCATAAAAATACTGCCTGTATGTAAATTGCAAGACAACTAACTGAATACCTCGCACATAAATATAATGTGAGTATCTAAAACCACAGGACTACAACATGCAGCCTGGGTCAAAATCCTGATACTTTAATTACAACATTAAACCAAAAGACAATAGTCAAACCATGTGGCATGGACAAACCCCATGCTCACCAAATAAGGAAACAATGCCCACAAACAGTCTCAACATGATAACATAAATAAAGCGGAAAACATAACAGCAGTCAGCATATCATCAATCAGCTCAGCTCTGGCCTCCTGCCACCTGAGCCCTCAACATTACCTGATCCTGAAATAAGCGTCCCCAAACGTGGGGTGAGATCTCTAACAAGAAATCTCAGTAAGACAAGGGGTCCTCAAGGAGTCTCCACCCCAAGCTCACTTACATGTGTAATATAAGTTCTAAAAACAGTATTTACAATATAAGTTCCAAAATCATGCGATGCAGCAATTAATCATGTCATGTGTGCTTTCAAATCTACTGGCCAGAGAAATGTAGGAATACATCTATACCTACATGAGTACATGGATACTACCTGCACCTCACCCACAGCTTCTCCATCTTGTATGTACTACATACTCAGGATTGCCGTCTAGGTGGACACCACATGCATATCATAAAAGCTCATTACATATAAACAGCTCAACAGCATTTCCAAAATAATAAAGCATGTAACACAGCATGCATAAACCCATCCCCATGGGACATGGTGGAACATCAAAATGGCTAAACCGAGGACACGAAAGCTTACCTTGCAAGCTAGCTATCCAAGCCAAGAGTCCAACCACTCACAAGTCCACAAACAGCAGTATCACAATCTGATATGGACCATTAACAAGTCAATATTAATGCATCACAAGCATACAACTTAAAGACTACGCCTTTCCTTTACGTTTTACGTCTTAAGGCTTCCAACAAAGCCATAAGCCCTTAATCATATGATTCTGACTTAGTCCATTTATTACAAAAGTTCAACTTCCTTAAACTAGGGTCCACACACACCCAATAGCTTACCGTTCATACAGTACAGCTACTGTCTGCGCAGAACCCAGGATATCCGGATATCAGAAGGGGCATATCCGGATATGCCATATCCGGATATCACACTGGACATATCCGGATATGTCATATCCGGATACCCAGATCCCATATCCGGATATCAATATCCGGATACCATATCCGGATACTGATATCCGGATATCTGTTCGACAAATATCCGGATATCTCACGACAGAATGCAGTTTCTGCATTTCATGAATATCCATCCCAAAGATCCAACTTTTAACACATGTACACGTTAAAGCATGCATCTTTAAGCATATACAAGTTCATTTAGGTGTTGGTTACTTCATTTTAACTTTTTACATGCCAAGACACCAACTTTAAGCAAGATAAACTCATGATCATGGTGAGGTAACTTACCAAAGCTCAAAACAGAGGCAAGGTGTGCTCTTGGAGCTCTCCCAAGACACTTCAAACTCAGCCTAAGTAGGAGCACGAAAATGGCACTTCAAGATGGGTTCTTGCACCACAAGAAGGCACTTTGAAGCTCACAATGACTACCACAAGGTAGCCATCACTAAAGCTCCAAACTCATGCTCACTAACCTCACACACACAGCCTTCTCAACTCAGAAAACAAGGCTCACCACACACAACCATGGTGCATAGAAGAAGGAGGGTGAAGAATCAAAGCCAAAGGTGTCAACTTTGATCAAAGAATAGAGAGAAAGACCAATGAAACAGTGTTTCCCACAAGAACACAGCCCCACAACCCTTCAGCCCCCTCACTCTCACGTTCATATGGGCATGCCTAGGGTTTTGTGCCCTCAGTGTGCCTATTTATAGGCACATGGCCACTAACCGCGCAGTATTAGCCTTAATAGCAAAGTAAAAAATCTTGATCCCAAACTTCGGATTCTAGACCTAGACATTTTTCTAAGATTTGTCATATTTTTATTTTATTTTTCGGAGCACCTTTCCGGTACGCGCTTTTCCATAGCCAGTATCAGTTCTGGCATCAGATTACGTCATTTTGACTTGAAACTTGTTTTACAAGTCCTACATAATATTCTAGTAATTATCATGCCTTCGTTATAATTTTCCGGGATACTTTTCCGGTACGCATTTATACCGAGTAGCAGAACCGGTATCTGCGCTTTTCTTCCGAAAAGCGACTTTCAGCATTTTTACTCACTCAATATAATTATCTAAGCCCAATATTAATTATTACGATTGGGTTAGGTGCTTGCGAGGGGTTAAAGCCATTGATGAATCTTGTTGTGGGTGGTAGTGATTTTCTCAGCAGTTTCTGAAGCGCCGAAGCCATTGAAGAATCGAAGAAAAGTTCCAAGGTCAGGGTTTTGGGACAGTGTCACCAAACCAAACATAAGCAACAAGGATTGGTGTTTATGTTTGTGTTTGGTTATTGGTATATAGTTGTTCTTTCCATTCCCTACACCAGGTTTAGTACTATCCCTGCTTCCAATTCATTGTGCGAGCAATATTTCACTGTTATCCTTGGCTTTCTACCAAGTTTGTTAAAAAAATATATTATTTTATGGGATAGTTATTTTTATTTAGTATGATAGGTTATCTTATTTATTTATTTGTTTTATGCATAATACTATCCAATATATTTGATCAAAATCTCAATTAATAGGCAAGAATTAGATAGAATAATTATAGCAATACGTAGTCTCAAAGTTGAATAATTATAAACATAACATAAC